>JASPKZ010004585.1:1005000-1090813 GCA_030220185.1 Diploptera punctata
TAAATTCCTGGGAAATAATATGTTTAAGAAAGTGCAAACAGTGTTTTTTTTGTGGTATAATCAATTGCCACAAATGTTTTATAGTATCTCCCGCAAGCACTATCTTGTTACATTCGTGCACTATATATACAATCTAGTAGCCACATGCATTGTAGAATTCTTACACTTTAATATATAAGTTGTTATATTCAACGTATTTCTTAGAGAGTCAGTCACTGTAAAATAATGCTATGGCCTATTCAGAGTGTTAAAAAGGAGGAGCTTGATATTAAAGTGATGAAATTAAATTGATAAAATCGAGGTGAAAAACGACTGTGATTGGTTGTAAATCAAAATTCATTGAAATGTGTTTGGTCATTGACTCCCATTTGGGACATGGGTTAAATAGTCGCTGTAAACCATACATAGCGAATTCTGAAGGAATATAAATACTAAAAATGCATTTGTGAAAATACTTTTTGAAAAATGTATAAATCAAATCTTCAACGATTCTACTTACTAGACACCTAAAATAAGCATACAATATATATGTTTGTTTTATTTTTCTGAACCAAAATTGGCATTATATCACTCTACTAACAAACATAAGCTCTAGATTATTAATCAACAAAATATAATCAATGGCAGCAGGGATTAACCTGAAGGAAAATTTAAAAAATCGCTCTACCTGCAGAAATATTTGATTTTTCGCAACGAATCTTGGTAAATGCCATTGAAATAAATCGAGAAAGATATTCTCGAAAATCAGCGAAATTCAATCATTAAGGGTTTACCTAAGAGTCGAAATTTAAAACTCGTTAAAGCGGTCACAATGTTGTTTTCTCGCAAAATAACTGTGTGCATACGATTTAATAAACAAAATAAAGCTTTATTCTGTATTGAATCAAAATGAGACCATTAATTCAACTTACTGAGGAATTCACTTGGCTTACTTCCCTCCATGGTATCTTTACCTTGTCGTGGTGGAGTGGCTTGTGTGCTTAAATGATCCTGAGAGCTATGCCGGCGGTAGCATTGCTGCCGATAGGGTTACCCATGCCGGACTGGTCGAAGGTGATAAGCCAGACGAAATAAGTACCTTGGTCGAAAGAGTGACGATCTTTCACCGTAAAAATACAACCGTCAAGAAATGCGGACATGGGTTCTACTGGGGTAAAATTTTCCGGAGGTCAAATAGTCCCCCATTCGGTTCTCCGGGCGGGGACTACTTCAGGGAACCCATGCCAAAGGCTCAAACACAGGGACATGTTCCTAGGAACATGGAATGTTAGGACTTTATACAATAGCGGGGCACTAGAGATATTAACGCGGGAATTGGATAAATCGCCCTTGGATATAGTCGCTTTACAGGAAGTTAGGTGGCCAGGAGAAGGTAGTCAGGAATCAGGAAGCTTTTCATTATACTATGGGGGTGCAGAAAGACCTGCATTTGGAACGGGTTTTTTAGTCAGAAGGAGGATCCTATCCGCTATCCGAGATATTAAGTTTGTTAGTGATAGGATATCATACATAATTCTAAAGGGTAAACGACATGATTTTATAATTGTAAATGTACATGCCCCCACAGAAGATAAAGATGACAAGATCAAGGATGAGTTCTATGAAGAATTAGAATGCTTATTTGATAGCCTTTCACGATATCATATGAAAATTGTCTTAGGAGATTTTAATGCAAAAGTGGGGCGGGAAGATATATTCAAACCAACAATAGGCAAATTCAGTCTTCATGAAGATAGTAACGACAACGGGGTTAGATTAGTCACATTTGCCACATCAAAGAATCTCATTGTTAAGAGCACAACATTTCAGCATAAGGATATTCATAAATACACCTGGACGTCCCCAGATGGAGAAACTCGTAACCAGATAGATCATGTATTAGTGGATAAACGCTGGCACAGTAGCATCATTGATGTTAGATCAGTTAGAGGGACAGACTGCAATTCAGATCATCATCTGGTCAGGGTGAAAATCAGACAACGGCTATCGCTTATGAGAGGAACAAACGCTAAAGATGATTCTGTAAAATATGAATTAAAAAACTTGACAAATGATGAAATGCGGCAAGAATACCAAATCAAAATTGCTAATAGATTTGAAGTACTGGAATCTTCAGATGACAATGTGGCAAACGAAGAAGAAACTGATATAAATAAAGAATGGGAGGCTATAAGAGATACTATTAAATTGTCAGCATCAGAAAGCATTGGTTGTTTAAAAAAGAGGCAAAACAAGAAATGGTTTGATGAGGAATGTGCCGACATTGTAAAGAAAAGAAAGCTAGCAAAAATTAAATGGTTACACGAGCCAAATGAGGTAAATTTAGAGCAATTGGGTAGTGTTAGACGGGAAACCACCAAGTTACTAAAGAGTAAAAAGAGGGAATATTTGAGAGAGAAGATTAATGATCTTGAAATGAATGCAAAAAATAGGAACATTAGAGAATTATATCAGGGAATTAGTATAGAGAAGAAAGGGTTTCAGGCTAGAACAAACATAATTCGGAATGAAAATGGGGATATGATTGCAGATTCCAAGAGTATATTAAATAGATGGAAAAGTTATTTTAATCAGCTATTAAATGTACATACAGAACAGGACATTGAGGAGGATAAGTTACAGACAGCAGAAATGCTAGTCGCAGAGCCAAGTGCATTAGAGGTTGAAATGGCAATTGAAAAATTGAAGATGTATAAAGCATCAGGTTCAGATGAGATCCCAGCAGAACTGATAAAATCAGGGGGAGAAAAATTGATGGACAAGATACGCTGGTTGCTTAGTATGATTTGGGAAAAAGAAGCTCTTCCAGACGAATGGAAGGAATCAATTATCGTACCAATTTATAAGAAAGGAGATAAAACTGATTGCAACAACTATAGGGGCATCTCATTACTTTCAACTTCGTACAAAATTCTAACAAATATATTAGTAAGCAGACTTACTCCCTATATTGATGACATTCTAGGAGATCATCAATGTGCATTTAGAAGAAACAGGTCTACAACAGATCAGATTTTTAGTATAAGACAGATTTTAGAAAAGAAATGGGAATATAATGGTACTGTACATCAACTATATGTAGACTTCAAAAAAGCATATGATTCAATTAAGAGGGAGAAGTTATATAGTATCCTGCTGGAGTTTGGAATTCCTAAAAAGTTAGTTAGACTTATTCGAATGTGTCTAAATGGCTCAACGAGTAGGGTGCGTGTAGGCAAACAGTTTTCAGACACTTTTGAAATCCAGAATGGGTTAAAGCAAGGAGATGCACTATCTCCTCTACTATTTAATTTTGTACTAGAGCATGCCATTAAATCTTTAGAGAATGAGGAAGGCTTACAACTGAATGGTATTAATAAGCTGTTAGTTTATGCTGATGATGTAGTACTACTGGCCGATAGCGAGGAGATACTGAAGGCCAACACGCACACACTATTGAGTAACACTAAGAAATTAGGACTAGAAGTAAATATCAGTAAAACTAAATATATGGTCACACGTAGAAATACATTATATAATGGAAATGGACAGCTAATGACAAATGAGGGAAATTTTGAGGAATTGGCTGAATTCAAATACCTAGGAACAATAATCACAAATAGGAATGAGATGCACAAAGAAATTAAACATAGGCTTAATTCTGGAAATGCATGCTATTATGCATTGCAGAGACTTTTGATGTCCCAACTCCTTTCAAAAAACGTTAAGCTGAAAATATATAAAACTATTGTTCTACCAGTTATATTATATGGGTGCGAAACATGGACTCTTACTTTAAGGGAGGAAAGGAGATTACGAGTATTTGAGAATAAAGTTCTTAGGAAAATTTTTGGACCAAAGAGAGATGAACAGACAGGTGAATGGAGAAGACTACATAACAATGAACTACATGGTCTTTATAGGAAGCCAGATATAATAAGAACAGTTAAGTCCCATAGACTGCGTTGGGCAGGACATGTTGCACGTATGGGGAATGAAAGACGTGCATGGAAACTTCTTGTAGGAAAGCCAGAAGGAAAACGCCCAGTTGGTAGACCAAGAATGAGGTGGGAGAACAACATTAACTATGATTTGAGGGAAGTAGATTATACAGGGAATGATTGGAAAACATTAGCTCAGGATAGGGATGTATGGAGAGCTTATGTCCGTGCGGCCATGAACCTACGGGTTCGATAGTGCCAGTGAGTAAGTAAGTAAGTAAGTACTTCCTGCGTGATATTTATATTAAATCTTATTGCTGTTTAGAGATCCTTGAAAATAACAGGAATAAATAATAGTTTTAAAAAACTAAAACAACACGCTTTATTAGAAAACCGAACTAAAAAATGAAAAATAATTTTAATTTCCAACACGCTTGGGATAAAATTAAAGTGGTCAACAAAAAAAAAAATCATCTCCAACACATATAGAATAAAACTAGTTATCAACAAAAAGAAAATAATTTTACCATCAAAAGCGTGGGGTGCTCAATATCAATTAATATATTTGATAATAAACAGATATTGGTAAAAGTAAAGTCTCTAAGAAGAAAATGTAAAAATCATAAAAAGCACCCCACGCTTTTGATGGTAAAATTATTTTCTTTTTGTTTATAACCCTAGTTTTATTCTATATATGTTGGAGATGATTTTTTTGTTGACCACTTTAATTTTATCCCAAGCGTGTTGGAAATTAGAATTATTTTTCATTTTTTAGTTCGGTTTTCTAATAAAGCGTGCTGTTTTAGTTTTTTAAAACTATTATTTACTTTTTAGTTTTAATATTTTACAGAATAAGATAAAAATGTAAATATCTTTAAATTCGATAGTATTATAGTATGAGTTAAAAGTAATACCCTTCTAAAAATCCACTCAGCCGGATTTGAACCAGCGACCTATGGATTACTGAAAATATATACCACTAGAGTTCACCGCTCTACCAACTGAGCTCTTACAACGATTGGCTAAAAAGTCAAGTCCGCAACCTATTATACCAGTTTTCATTTTTTTCGTTTTCTGATGATTCTGGCCACGATTTTAGAAACAAAATATGAAATTATTGTATTGTCACGGGTCCTTTACAAGTATACAATTTCAAGTCGATCCAATGTTTCTAAGTGGGTGAAAATCGTGTTCAAAGATTCCGTTACATAGACAAAAAGACACATTTTTATTTTCCGATGATTCTGGCCAGGATTTTAGAAAATAAATACGAAATTATTTTATTGTCACGGGTCCTTTACAAGTATACAAAGTTTCAAGTCGATCCAATGATTTTAAGTGAGTGAAAATCGCGTTGAAGGATTCCGTTACATCGATAGATAGATACAGGTCAAGCTAATATAAATCGTGTAAAAATAAACAGATATTGGTAAAAGTAAAGTCTCTAAGAGAAAATGTAAAAATCATAAAAAGCACCCCACGCTTTTGATGGTAAAATTATTTATCCCAAGCGTGTTGGAAATTAAAATTATTTTTCATTTTTTTTAGTTCGGTTTTCTAATAAAGCGTATTGTTTTAGTTTTTTAAAACTTTGATTTTTTTGTCCCGCGCCGTAGCCGAGCGGTTAAGGTAGGAAGCCTTGGCGCAGAGCTACGGGACTTGCGCTGGTTCGAGTCTCCATGGGGGAAGAAATTTTCTCATGGTATTTCGGCCAGTATGGGATCGGTGCCCACCCAGCATCGTGAGGCAATTGGGTAGCTACAATAAGTAGCGGCTCCAGGTTGAGGAACCAGCTATTACGGCTGGGGGACTCGACATGCTAACCACATGTCACCCCTACACTGGCTGTTGATCATCTACCTCTGTGATTGACACATGTGGATGTGAAGGGCCAGCAGCCGGCTGGTAAAAGGGCAACCGCTGAAAAGTGGAAAGACCCTCAATCGGAAAACTTTGATTTTCTTATGATTCTGGCCAGGAATTTTAGAAAATAAATATGAAATTATTATATTGTCACGGGTCCTTTACACGTATACAAAGTTTCAAGTCGATCCAATGTTTCTAAGTGGATGAAAATCGTGTTCAAAAATTCCATTACATAGATACAAAGACACTTTTTTTTTTATTTTCTGATGATTCTGGCCATGATTTTAGAAACAAAATATGAAATTATTGTATTGTCACGGGTCGTTTGCAAGTATACAAATTTTCAAGTCGATCCAATGATTTTAAGTGGGTGAAAATCGCGTTAAAAGATTCAGTTACATAGATAGATCCAGGTCAAGCTAATATAAAGCGTGTAATAAATATGAAATTATTCTATTGTCACGGGTTCTTTACAAGTATACAAAGTTTCAAGTCGATCCAATGTCTCTAAGTGGGTGAAAATCGTGTTCAAAGATTCCGTTACATAAATACAAAGACACTTTTTTTTTATTTTATGATGATTCTGGCCAGGATTTTAGAAAACGAATATGAAATTATTGTATTGTCACGGGTCCTTTACAAGTATACAAAGTTTCAAGTCTGTCCTATGTTTCTAAGTGGGTGAAAATCGTGTTCAAAGATTCCGTTACATAAATACAGAGACACTTTTTTTGATTTTCTGATGATTCTGGCCAGGATTTTAGAAACAAAATATGAAATTATTGTATTGTCACGGGTCCTTTACAAGTATACAAAATTTCAAGTCGATCGAATTATTTTAAGTGGGTGAAAAACGCGTTGAAAGATTCAGTTACATAGATAGATAGATAGATACAGGTCAAGCTAATATAAAGCGTGTAAAAATAAAGTCTAGGTTTCGTATTAAACGCTATGTACTGTACTATTAATGTAAATGTTGCAATGTCATTTGTTTTATTTTTTAATGTGAGAGGAATTTTAAGTCAAGTACTTCAAAATAAGCCGATTAATAAAATAAAATTAAATATTCACTATTTAACATATCCAGAGCATTAAAAAATCATATACTAAATAAATACATGACACAACAGCTCCAAAATAACTAAGCCAACTGAAGTGGTTTCTGTCACTAACAGAAGACGCCGACTCTCGACCTTAGGCTTTCTTAATCGGATTTCGTTACTTCTCATATAAAGTAACTATTCGCGATCAGTTCTCCTCATGACATTTTGTTCTAGGCCCTGACACGAAGGAAAACTATGGTACAGCCGGAAATCGGACCCAGAATCCCCGAGGTTGGTCAAACATGCTAATTGCTACATCACAGAGGTAGTCAAAATCATATTTGAGTAAAGCAATACCAAGACATATAAAACAAAATCCATGGCTCGACAGGCTTAGAAAGTCCTTGGCCTACCAACTGGCTACTTGCCTCATATTCAAATGAGTTATTCATAGAGGTAGATGATCATCCAGCCAGTGTACGGGTGACATGTGGTCAGAATATCAGGTTCATCGGCCGTTATAGCTGGTTTTCACAATCTGGATCCGCTACTTATTGTAACCACCCAAATTCCTCATAATACTGGCCGAAAGTCCATGAAAAAATTTCATCTCCCTCGGAGACTCGAACCAGTGCAAGTCCCGTAACTCTGCGACATGGCATCTTACCTTAATTTATATATATATATATATATATATATTGGGAGGATTCATTAAATGTGAAAACAGGTAAAAAGGCCTAATTTCATGAAGCTGAAGAAGAAGATATATATATATATATATATATATATATATATATACATAAAGTCCACCGCTGTGGTCTGGAGGTAGCGTGCTGCCTTGTCGCGCAGCGGGCACGGGTTTGATCCCCGGTCGGGGCAGTTTTTCTGGGTGAGGTTTTTATCAGGGGGTTTCCTCACCTGTTAGACAAATGTCAGGAAAACTTTAAGGCCCAAACGGTCCCCGAAATCATATGGCCATCATCATCCTTAATCAGTATCATCATCCTTCACCGGTGTGGAAAGCAACGGGAAGTTACCACACCTACAATTCCCTAGTAAAGCTGCAAGCATAGCATGGAAATGCTATGATTGCAGTGAAAGACCTGCCCTCGGGCAGAATTACTATGGATATATATATATATATATATATATATATATATATATACATACATAAATCATTAAGACAATCCTATTTTACGTTTTTTTTTTAATTCGAAATATATTATCAATATCTGCAACGAGGGATGGACTTTCTCAATGAAGTTGGAGGTCAGCAATTTTAACTCTTATTTTCAATTGAACCATAAAAGTATGTAAATAACAATTCCTAACTAAGAAAATACATTAACTAAATTTATGCGAAGCAAAGTGAAAAACAAAAATGGGTAATATTATCTTTTGTTACTTATCAGCAAACATTTAAAGGGTATTTTTTAAGAAATATAGTAACTCAAGACACACGAAGAGAGAAAAAAATTACACAAAATTGACCAAGTTCTTTTATTATAGTGAAGAGATTGTACTTTGACGTTAACATGGAATAAATGTGAACCCGTATGCTTGTACATTGTGAGAAAATAAATATATTCCAGCAAGAAATGAAAAGACGTGCAACAAATAGCAGAGCACCCATACTCGATCCTTGCAAACTGACACTGGCAGTGCTTTCAAAGTCATACATACATATTTTGAATTATTATAAACCCAAGAATATTAATTGTAAATTCAACACACAATATTTTTAAAAATTTAAGAGTAAACAAAATTACAAAGTTTATGTTAGAAACACACAACTTTTTTATATTCAACATACTATCAACATTTTAAAAGTCTAAATAACTTTTATCGATACAAATAGAGAAAAGGATTAAAATATCTCTTCTGTAAATACAACAAACATTATTAACATATAAAAAATATGTTTGAATTATAAACAAATGTCCATACAAATACAGACCTAGAACTTCGAAAAAAAATGTTATCGTAAAATATAAGTGGATGTTTTCAAAAATGTAGGCATATAAATTGCATTTTAATAGTGGCTGTTAATAATTACTAAGTCAACATTTTTTTTAATTACATACAACTTTCCTCATTAGAGGATTGCCACAAGGACAAAGTGATACAGATAATTAATTTTCGAAATTGATGAAATAAATTAAAACATCAAATTGTAATTGAAGTATATTCTATAAAGGAGACATTTTGTAAAGATGGTTTCTTAAAATTGAATGGCAGCGATGGCAATTTTAGAAAGGTACACTCTGTCCAAATCTAAGAAATTCCAAAATTTAGCTAAGAATTCTGGTATAGTAAAGTACATTGCTCCGATCATCAATTCTGTGTCAGTTATACTATCTAATTTAAGTGTTCAATTTCTCAAAATGTACACGTCGCAAAACAGAACTTTGAGGGTAACTTTGAATATCCATGATCTAAACATACAGTCTTAGTAAAAATTCTTACAACTTAGCATGAAAAGGTTTCTTTAAAATATTATTTATTCGGACATGAGGCAACGAATTTTAACGTGATATTAAAATATGAAGTCATACTAATGTCGATTTGAATAACTGTTCAAATACAAAACTACATTGGAAAATTCATGTAGTTAAATTAACTATTCAGTTATCTGGACCTACAAATGTACAGGAATACTCTACACAAGCTGATAGATAGTAGAACTTACATAAACATTAGCATAAGACCTTAATATAATTATTATAATAACCGTTTGAAAACATCCAGCAAGAATTTAAACTTGCATTGTAATGCTAAGAATAATATAAATATTCCACACTGAAAAACTATAAAATTATCATTTAGCAAAGATAGTAATAATTTGAACATAGAAACTCATCAATTCAAAATTAAACACTCCAATGTTATTTATTACAAGATCAGAAAGAATGTATATACATTCAAGGTTAGGAAAATATTGTGGTGTCAGTTTGCAAAGAAATATCTCGGTTATTTTTATACAAACAACAGCCTGTTGTTGAAGATTCACAACCGAACATCACATAGTTCATCAATACGATGAAGTAGACATGTAACATGTAAGTATATATCCTATTGGTCCACAAATAAATCTACATCTTTGATATATAAAGTTATTACATTATTGCACATTGATATCCAAACATTTAACTAAGGGGACAACTTTCAAGTAACAACTCAATTCTCATGGCAACAGCTTCATTTAAAACCTCTGATTAAATTTATTGAAATGGAGCTAAACAACATTTGTCATATAATTTCAGTTTGTTAAAATGTTTTAAAGATGATTTTATTTATTCTTAAAAAAATGGTTTCCTGACTCTATTATAAAACACCAGATTTTCCTGATGTATCAACTGAAAAATTGATGTATATGCTATAAAGTTAAACATTTCACTACAATGATAATTGATGTGCATTTTTTCAAAATGCAGTTTGAGCCATCAAGTAATTTATTAGTACACAATATTGGTAGTTACTGTCCCATTTGGATATATTTTTCTGAAAAAATTCTAAATATTTTACTTTTAAAACCAGCGTCCATTCCATCATAAATGTATATTGTGATAATTAGTTATGGTTTCTGAAAATCATGTATCTACAGCAGAATGAATATGTAGATATCGGGTTTTGAAAAAAAAATGCACCTTAATTTGTGGTACAAATATCTACAATCATAAAAAACGTTTAACACATTGTTGCTAGTGGCTTCTAGAATTGTTGACCCATGTCATTTTTCCCCTACCTTCCCAATAAAGGCTTTCAAATTTCCAGTTTTATGTTTATTTTTATTTAGTTTTCTGCAGCTGAGATGGTTTAGAATCATGTTACATATGTCACAGAGTGGGCACCATCTCTCCATTGTTAGTTTCATCCTCAAAAGGTATTCTTGAAGTCAAGTCGTCTTAAAATTAGCCGGCACTGAGATACTCTAATTTTTCTAGGATACGACACCAAAGTTTTATATTTATGCAAATCTTTATAAACTTTTCCCTTCATGTACTCTCTTATTCTTTCTTGTTTAGTACTTTTAACACATTTTATGTGTTATTTTGTTTAATATTAATGATAACATTTCCAGTGTTCTACCTCATTTAACAATATTTTCATTTTACCAGAGTTAATACCTTAAGGGCCTTGTCTATCACTCAATTGCATTACTTATATTTACAATAATTAGCTTTAGAACTAAGTTATATATTTAAGTAAAATAAATTATGACAACATAGGCCTATAATATAATTACTTTATAAAATATGTATTGATTTATTTTAAATTCAAGAGACGAAAAATAGAGAGTAAAAAATAATAAAAACGATCATGAGTTAAAGATGTTTTTACAAAACTTTAGCTAATTAATTTATATGATGACCACATGCCAATACTGCAGAAGATGAAACATTCCTTTTCACAGACCTTATAAAGAACATCTGCCATTATTAAATTACTACTTTCCAAGTAATTCCAGGTTCTATCTTATATATTAGCCACTTCATATTCCAGTTATTTCTGAAGAAGATGGCCTTAGAGATAAAAGCAGAAAGCTTGAATATTGAAAACTTGAATCTACCTATTGATCCAATGAAGAGATTCTATTTAATTAATCATAGGAAAGTTCAACCTCTTATAGCATTTTCACATAAGTATATGTTTTATATTTCTCTATTTGTAATTATTCCTGCTTCCCAGAATTTATAAATAAGTGGCTGTTAGCTCCATTTCTTTAATTTCTGACCTAGTCCACTAACAGATGGGAAGACTTGTGCCTGACCAGCAGACATTCATACATATATATTATAGGACGGTCACATTAAATACACAACACTTATAACACACCCTAAATTAAAACAAATTATGATAGAAGAGGAACAACAGTTACATGTTTTAAACTGATGAATAATTCCACATATGACCATTCACTTATACAATATATATTACAGCGAAATGTATGTTTTAAAACAGATAAAGAAGAAATTATATTAGACAATTGGAATCAAGCATTTCATTAAAGACTGGCATTTTTATCAACTCCTATGCCAATCCTTGATGCATTTTTTCATACCAAATATCTTACACTTTCCATTTCATGATCATCTTAATCACTTATGTTTTTTATTAGATAATTAGGCTAAAATTCACAGTTCAAATTAATATTTTATTTTAAAATATACATTTGCTGTAAAATACATTGTAAATGTCAAACAGACACATATTGAATTGAGATAAATGTCATTTATATGCTGAGGATATATTTGTTTTCACTACGGACAAATTTTAAAGGTGGAAAATGAGAGCTTTGGCATATTCCAATTCATTTGATACTTCATCACATGAAAGGTAGTTGGCAGCTGTGCATGGTCATGCTTCTAACTCAAAATTCTATGTCAGTTGGGATCTGCCGTTATTATTCTGAGTGCCTCAATTATTCTCATACATTTATAGAGAAAAATTTGATCTTCAGTAGGAATTTGACTCACTTTACTGAAGAACTATGATAATTGTTTTGGTGCCATAGATTTTTAATCATCCTGTTATGTATAAATAATGAAATCAAATTAACTATTATTTTTCCAGTATATCTGTTTATAAGAAACATATCTTACGACAAAATTTTAAATATATGCCAGGATAAGATTTAAATTAAAATTATTTATACCTCACCTCATATCCAGTCTTCTAATTAATTGTAAGATAGGACATGAGGTGAGGTATAAAGAATTTTAATTTAAATCTTAAATTAATTTTAGGTAGGAAGACCAAAAAAAACACTGGACCGAACAAATGTGAAACTGGAACAGGCAGAGACCTAATCCATGAAAGAAGAAGAAGATGATCTTAAATTAAACCACACAGTCATTTTTCCTACAAAAGTTCAATATGCCAGGATATGAATAACAGATTCTGTAAAATATGCCCAAGTATTTTTATTGTGTTCTCTAAGACCATATAAACAATGAAATCACTGATAATTATTCTGTCTGCAGTTAGCATATCTTAAGAGATAAGATTACACCTGTGTTGGGAATTAAACCATAGGTTTCCAGCTTCACATGCAGGGACTCTACCCTTGAACTAATGAGCCACAAATCCAAGATCATGTTCAAATTCATATAAAAGTAGTGGACTATAATATTCTAACACAAGATTAGTTCAAATTACAAAATAGATTAAAATGGTATATAAAATATAACATAAATGGGGTGAAGAGAAAGAAAGCTCACCTCTAGACTCTCCTCAGAAAAATAAACACAATTCTTACGTCTATAAACAATATCTGTGATTGTTAATATGTAGGTTTGAAACAAATAATAGTAAAATGTGACAACATTGTACAATTGAACATGATAATACAATCATTTGAGCTGAAATAGGAATTTAGTCAAGAAGCTAGAATTTGGTTTTATGATCTGTACGATTGGAATTTGCATGCCATTTATAAAAAAATATATGTTAGAGTTGCATATATTTACATTTGAAATTATCATAAAAATGTTCTTAAATAAAACTAGTCAATTATTTGTGAGTGCGTCATGATGATGAGACTGACTGCCAACTTTTCTTATAAAAATTATTAATGGAACATTACACAGCAAAATTCCAGGTGTCAAATTAGTTGCAACAGACTGCAATAAAGAATATATATAGGGGAAAAAAAAATAATAATAATAATTTGGAGACTTGCATAAAAGAACACTACAAATATTAAAAATGGTGAAATTGAAAAATCAGCAATTGCAGCTAGTAGTTTGCTAGAGAATCATAAAATTGAAAAATAAACTTTTGGCAAAGTACTTAGAATTAACAGTTTGGGAAAAAATATACTTTCAGAAGAACAAATTTAGATCCATTATTTTGAAATTCCCAGTGAGCAAGATTTAATCTCAAAGTTCATAAAATTAACACTAGATGGCAGTTTAGAAGACGATGAAGGCAAAAATTGAACAGTCGAAAATATGGCTGAAGATAGGAACAATAGTATGAGGTGAGATGATGTACGAATCATTTTACTTTTATTATGCTTAAAGACAATCTGATCAAACTGTAAAATGAATGGCACACTAGCCAGCACATTTACATATGAAAAGTAAAGGGGAAAAATCCAGTAAATCACTTTTTACTTGAAATCTAAAAAAAAACATGCTTTCAGTTGTACAACATGCATACTTCCTTACTTGTATGTTAAACTCTGGAGGTGAATAAAACCATGACTAACTGTATATTTTACTGTTTCACACTTCTAAATGATATGCTTTCTATGGAGAATATAATGTCATCTCAAATTTCATTTCAACAAAAAAGTGACTTACCTGGTTCTTTCTCTGTACCTTTCATATAAAATGAATCAAGCCCAATATTTTCACTCTTATTTTCCTTATCTCCTAGATTATAAATAATACACTAGACTTTGAAATTTGATATTATGGCACATAATTCCTCTTCTATCCTCAATTCATTTGATCTAAGCCAAGGAAAAAATTTCCTATAGATGGAATCTAACTAAAACACTTCACATCTAACTACAATGCAGAGGAGCTAAACAATGAAAATTGAGTTGTGATAATTCCGAAGGTGAAAATACATCAAAATCCAGCTTGCAAATAGTTCAGTTTTCTATCAGACTACATTGATCTAAATTTATTAAAAAAATTCTTGGACTTGGTTATTATTCACATGTTTAATATTTAATTTTAGGAAGTGATATTTTGAGGCTATTTTAATTATATTATTTTTAGTCTGATCATCTTACCTCAATATTAATGTTGATTTGTTCTTGGACATGTTTCAAAACAATTCTGTTTTATTGTCAGCTTGCCCAGACTGATTTGATTTATGTTGCATTATGTTGCACACCCTGGATGTCGATATTAGCTCCAGTAGTTACTTTTTGGTGCTTATTTAATACAGTTTAAATAAACTAATAAAAACCAACAAAAATTAAAAAAATTATAAAAATAAAAAGTCAGGAATATATCAAATTGAATGCATGGGTTGTGAAAAGATATATATAGGAAAAACAAAAAGAAACCTAAAAATTAGAACCAAAGAACACATCAGAAATATTAAAAATGGGGAAATAGAAAAATCTGCAGTTGCTGCTCATGTTTGGTCTGAAAAACATAATATAAATTCAGACCCTAAATTAATAAAACAGTTAGAAAATACAAAAGAGCTGACTATTTGGGAAAAAATCTATATTCAGAAGAACAAAACAGAGTTATGAATTTTGAAATACCGATGGAGCGTGACCTTGTTTGGAGGTTCTTTGGCCAACCACAGGATGGAGCTGACATCGACATCCAGGGTGTGTAACATAATGCAACATAAATCAAACCAGTTCTGAACAAGCTGACGATAAAACAGAATTGTTTTGAAACATGTTCAAGAACAAATCAACATTAATATTGAGGTAAGATGATCCGTCTAAAAATTATATAATTCACATGTTTATTATATTCCATACTTATTGCTTATAAAATGTTATCAAAATGTTTTTTTACATATGCCCCATGTAAGAACATTTACATGATCTGAGATCTGTTTATGTCAATTTGTAATGTGATCATTATATTTCTTATTCTTCAACTTCAAACCTAAAGAATACTACATGCTTTGATCCATCCATTTTGTCAAGGTCTCCTTGATTCCTCCGTCCTTTAGCTCTGTATAACAGTGCCTGTTTTGCTATATTATTTATAGGTTATTGGTTTAAATTAACTGCCCTTTTTTATTCTATATTCAGCTATTTTTTCATTTATGTTAATATATTTTTTCCACTCACACTGTGGTATGTATAATACTATGTTGTTTTGTAAGATAAGTAATTATAATTTACCACCCATGGGAAGTAAGTTAACTTGGTAATTATTAACTAGTCATCAACCAAGGGTTTAGTTCAATCTGAATCGTTCAATTCAGATTGTTAAAACTTAGGTTATGTTATGCAGGAGCTACCCCACACCCCAACCACCACCCTTAAATGCTTTATACACATGAAATTCAAAGCTGTCCAAAATCAAAATGCATAATCTCGATATAAATCTTTAGAATGAGGGATTTGCATTAATTTTTTTTTTTGGCTGATATGTAAGAATTCTTTTTATAAGAATATTATTTTTCTTGGATGCGATGTAGTTTCATTATTTTTTATTTGAAGTTAAGATTTTTTCTTGTTTCTTTTTTTCAGAGGATGGCTGTGGGATGAAAGTATAGTAGTTCACAAATGAGAAAGTAATTATAATAACGTAAATTTTAGACTTTCACGGCAGGTATTTTGATTCATGTATTTCATGTCTTTCGGGCTAAATGACCGTAGTCTGGTTTTATTAACACTTGATGTTTCGTCTACTACTGCAGTAGACATCCTCAAGAGATTCTGCGTGTTCTATGACCTTTTAACTCTTCAAATGTCAGCTGCAGACTGGCTTTGTGTTGGAAATCATATCCTTATTTATAGTTAAGTATTGTGTGGTGATGTCTTCTACACAGTCCGTTACTTTGGAGCTATTTTTCTGAATGGTTGTCACTGGCGTAAGTCATAGGTTTTCTTCTTGTGTTATATAATGCTGGGATCTAAATTTTATTAATCTTCATAACGCTCTGACCACCTTTACCTTTCTCTCTCTTGGTCCCACATTCAAATGCAAGGATATATCTTTGGATGGGAATGAAACCTGAATTAGCTCAATGGTCAGAGCATTAGCATGGAAAGCTAAAAGGTTCGGAGTTCGATCCTGGTTCAGGCAAAAATGTTTCTCTTTACCATTGATTACAATAATTTAACTGCATTCATTAATTTACTTATTTATATCATAGTAATAGCTTTAGCTTCTCAATATTAATTTAATAAATAATGCTATAGCTGTGTGGAGTCCCTTCATGTCTTCTTAAATAGAAGCCATTCATTGTGCATTTGTGAATGATGATTCATTTCATTTGAATATGGGACCAGTAGAGTAAGGTAAAGGAAGGATTTATGCTTGGATGGGAATGAAGCCTGAATTAGCTCAGTGGTGAGAGCATTAGCACAAAAAGCTAAAAGGTTCGGGGTTCGATTCCCGGTTCAGGCAAACATTTTTCACTTTACCATTGATTACAATAATTCTGTTTGTTATGTAGTGGTTACAATGATTTAATAGTTTCACTATTCAATTAAATCCTTGGCTGATGATAAGTAAATAATTACTGTTAACTTATCTCCCTAGGGAGATAATTGTGTAGATTTCTCTAGGAAACATTCCAACATTGAAATTTCACAAATGTTAGCATGATTTTTAAGAACACCTTTCTTTGAAACATTTGTATGTAATTTCATCTTTTCTTTGACTTCTCTGGAAGCAGAAAAAATGACAAACTACACTCGCAGCCTCTTCTATGCTGTCATACATCTTTTTCCTATCAGGATTAAAAGACAAATTCAAAATAATGATGATGATGATGTTTTCAAATGGCTGGAGCTTGGTTTACACCATTAGTCCTTTTGCATCCCAATAAAGTCCTATGATGTCTTTCCTGTCCTTTTTCTCGGGGCTCAGTCACCTGCAGTATAGCAAGTGTTACTTGCTCAGGAGAGCATTTTCTCCATATGAGAGGCATCCCATAGTTTTAGGGACAATCCCCATTCTATGAAGATAGTCATCCAGACAGTCATGTCCAGTTTCCAATCTGAAGAGAGCTACTGCTGTTCTTTTAGGGAGGTGTTTAATTGTTTCAGCATATTTTGTTATGTCTTCATATTTCTTATTTTGAAGATATTTTATATTCTGTTTTCTTCTTTTGAGACTTTTTTTAGCTCCTGTTGTCTTCTTTACAGGGATATTTCTTTTGTTGTCCTTTGCCTGATTTTGTATTCTTTCTTTGCTAACAAGTCTGCTTGTTCATTACCCAGTAATCCCACATGCGACAGTACCCACTGTAATACAATGTGTTTACCTTGAGCTTCTCCAATAATATACATAGTTCTTATGTTCTGGATGATTAGGGTGTTTTGTTAGTTACTAGTAATTGCTTGTATTGCTGGCACTGAATCTATCAATATTACTATCTTCTTACTTAAATTGGGCCTATATAAAATATTCTGTAATGTGGTTTCTATTGCCTTTAGCTCTGTGTCAAAATTTGTTGCTCCCGGTCCAAGTGAAATATATTGAGAAAAAATTCAAAAGTCTGCAGACTTAATTTGTACTTTCTCCATCCCAAAATAATTGTAATATTTTTATAATGCAGTTGTCTGATTAAAAAATAAAATTTATTATTTAATCACAAGATATTGATATTGGGTCTCTCATTGAATGTATGAAACGTGTTTTGAATGCTGGGTAATATGAATTATTCTTATCAACTGGGGTATTCAGTTCAATGCGAGTTACAGGCAAGTGCAGTGATAATTCTGTGACTCCAATAAATTGTTTCCAAAACAACTCTTCACTGTAGCAAAGTTTTTGTTTCCAAAAACCTCAAATCATTTGTGGTTTTTGTTTCTACATTGCATTGGAACCATCAGAACAGTGAAAAATATTGGGAATGATCAACAGTAGGCCATTTATAATTACCTACTTAACGTCAGCAATAATGGGATCTTGGAAAGAGGTGCCATAAAGGACACTCCATGAAATTTGCTGTTCAAAGGATATCCATTGAGCGCATATGAAAAACAAGGTGAGAACTAATTGTATTTGAGTTGTATATTTTGACTCACCTCATATTTCTTGATTTTTATACAGACTAGTTTCGTCAATTCTGTGAGACAATCTCAATGCATTAAAAAAGTTGTAATGCATTGAGAATGTCACACAGAAGCCACAAAACTAGTCTGTATAAAAATCAAGAAATATGAGGTGAGTCAAAATATACAACTCACATATAATTAAAATAAATTTCATAGTGTTGCTATATATATTTAATAAGGAGAGAACTTTTTTCATGATGGTCCCATTGTTGCCAATGTCCCCACTAAAATGAGTTGGAAAAAAGAAGAAAATCCTTAGTTTGGGAACTTAAGGAAATTCCATTCCTTGCAAGAAGAATATCAAATCTATGGTGAATGTTTTTAGGTATGACAAAATCCTAGACGAGCACATATGACAACATTCTTCAACATTAAAACCAGCACTGACCTGAAGTGGTGAACTGAACCATCTACTATTTTGCTTGTCAATATTGGTTCAAACAGTTGTGATAAGTAAGAGCTCAATTTCAGGACATGTTTGATCAGATTAATTATCATAAGTAATGCCACGAGTGATTTCCAATTTATCTAGAGAATTTGGAAATGAAGAGTGGCATTTGTTAGGACTATTTAACGAATAAAATTAAGCTGTTTACTCACAAATCATTATTTAACTATAGTTATTTTAAAATATTTATATATTTAATGTAAACGGCGATGTTTGAAAACAAATGAGAAACGATAGGTATGCTTCATCTGCTTCTTTTGTTTATCACTGCAACCAGATCATACTATTTATTGCCAAAGGAACGCAATATTGTAAGAATGCTCTCTAGTGGAGAAAAAATGAAACACATCAAACTGTATATTAATTCATTTCTGATGTCGTATTATGTAAATATGACAATTATATTTTTCTGGATTGTTACCTGGGAAAAAATACATTTAAGAAAGTGCAAACAGTGGTTTCTTTTTTTGGTGGTATAATCAATTGCTACAGATGTTTTTATATTAACTCCTGCATGCGGCATGTGTTGACATTCATGCACTATATATACATTCTGGTAGCCGTATTTCTCATAGGCTCAGTCACTGCAAAATAATGGTCAGACCTGTTCAGAATATTAAAAAGGAGGAGCTTTCTTTAATATGGTAATTATAACACTGATAAATATTTCATGAAACACGACTCTGATTGGTTGTAAAACAGAAATCATTGAAACGTGATTGGTCATTGACTCCCATTTGGGGCATGAGTTAAATAGTCACTATCATCATCTTCTTCATGGATTGAACTTCAAAAGGTTCATTCTGGTCTCATGCAGGAAACTGATCTTATCATCAAGCTCTTGGCCTTCCCACACATCTATACCCCTCTGGCTTATATGTATCTGTTTTGTTAATACATTCTTGATAGATTCTTTGAATGTGGTCGAACCAATTTTGCTTGTATTCTTTGATTCTGTCTGTTAAGCTGAATATGTTAAACTCATTCCTAATATCTTTGCTACATTTTTTTTATCTTGTAAAGTAAATCCAGCTACACATCTCAGGAATCTCATTTCTGCAGGTGTACTTTGATATACTTATTTCAATCATAGTAACAGCTTTAGCTTCTTAATATTAATTTAATCTACTTTTTAGTTGATTTTTGTCAAAGTTCAGTTTTCGGAGCCATATAACAACAAAGGAACAGCCATAAATTTGTGGAGATGCACTATTTCCTATACTGTTTAATTTTGTTCTAGAGAATGCCATCATATCTCAGAGGATGAAGAAAGCATACAACTCAATGGTACTAATAAGCTGTTAGTTTATGCCGATAATGTAGCATTATTAGGGGATAGTGGGTAGATATTAATGGCCAACACACACACTCTATTGAGTAGCACTAAGAAATTGGAATTGGAAGTTAAGCATCAATAATACTAAATATATGGTCATACATAGAAATACATTATATAATGGAAATAGACAGTTAATGACAAATGAGGGAAATTTTGAATAAGTGGCTGAATTTAAATACCTAACTAACTAATTAACTAACGCACTGTCACTATCGAACCCACAGGTTCATGGCCACGCGAACATAGCTCTCCATACATCCCTATTCTGAGCTAATGTTTTCCAATCATTTCCTGTATAATCTACATCCTTCAAATCACAGTTAATGTTATTCTTCCGCCTCATTCTTGGCCTATCAACTGGGTGTTTTCTCTCTGGTTTTCCTACAAGAAGCTTCCATGCAAGTTATTCATTCCCCATTCGTGCCACATGTCCTGCCCATTGCATTCTACATGACTTAACTGTTCTTATTAAATCTGGCTTCCTATAAAGACCATGTAGTTCACTGTTTTGTAGTCCTCTCCATTCACCTATCTGTTCATCTCTCTTTGGTCCAAACATTTTCCTAAGAACTTTATTCTCAAATACTCATAATCCCCATTCCTCCCTTAAAGTAAGAGTCCATGTTTCGCTTCCATATAACTGGTAGAATAATAGTTTTATATATTTTCAGTTTAACATTTTTTTAAAGGACTTCGGACGTCAAGAGTCTCTGTAATATATAATAGCACGTATTTCCAGAATTGAGCCTATGTTTAATTTCTTTGTGCATCTCATTCCTATTTGTGATTATTGAATTTAAATACCTAGGAACAATAATTACAAACAGGTGCCAAAATAATTCAACATAGACTCAGTTCTGAAAATGCATGTTATTAAGCATTACAGGGATTCTTGTCATTCCGACATCTTTATTTTATTTTATTTTATTTTAGGATTGTTTCTGTTATTTACACAGGTATCCTCAACCAAAATATGCAATTTTTTTTCTTCCACACTTTCTGGTCTTGCATGTCTGTTTCTGTCATATTTCTCTTCTTCATGTTGTCTTGAATTTACAAAACATTATATAAAACTGTATAATCGTATTATATTCTCTGTATTATATAAAACTGTTATTCTCCCCATTATCTTACACAGATGCATAACATGAATAGAAAATTTTTAGACTAAAGAGAGATGATCGAGGAGGCAAATGGAGAAGACTGCATAATGGTGAGCTACATGATTTTTATTGGAAACCAGATATAATAAGAACAGTTAAGTCTTATAGACTGTGATGGGCAGGACATGTGGCACAAATGGGAAATGAAAAGGGGCATGGAAACTTCTTGTAGGAAAACCAGAGGGAAAGATCCTAGTAGGCCAGATAAGTCTCAAAGAATTTGATGAGCACGACATGTGGCACAAATGCGGAATGAAAAGGGGGCATGGAAATTCCTTGTAGGAAAACCAGAGGGAAAGCACTCAGTAGGTAGACCAATAACAGGTCTGATAGTGCCAGTGAGTTTGATTAGTTATAAGATTTATATAGATTATATGACTATATAATTCCAATTTTTGCATTTTAATATTATTTATTATGTCATTGATTTTAAAGTGAAAAAAAGTTAAAACATTTTAAGTAAAATTTTAACATACTTAGGTTAATAAGCAACTTTAAATTCACAATATTTTTAAATTTTAACCACTTATAAAATATACAAACAAGTTAATTTTGAAAAAAGTGTGTTTAGTTTATTATTAGCTTACATTATTCTGGTACTATTTGTTCTTTTTATAGTCAAAATACTAACAGTATTTTTTTAAAAGTTAATAAATTTCCTTTAATGAATTCTTAAAATGACAGGTTTCACTTGAAAATGTTACAAATTGTCTAAATACTGTAAGGACTTTTCAAAACTTAAAAATTAAATTTTTATTATTTTAGTTTCTTATTAACTAATTTTTTTAAAGCTTTTATTCATGTCCTTAATTTAAAAAAAAAATTCATTTCAATTTCTACTATGAGTGTTCAATGAAAAAATTATTAAGGTGGTGGTGTGATGATTTGAGCACAATGTCCAGCACATATATTCAATGAAAATGTATGATCCAGTTCATGAACACTGTTGCAAGTTTTATTGGTTGCATCTGTCAGTAATATTGGTAATTTGACCTACTTTTTTGTTTAATACATAGTGCAGGTCCATTTAGCCATCTCTCTAAACTGCTAGTCCCGCGCCGTAGCCGAGCGGTTAAGGTAGGAAGCCTTGGCGCAGAGCTACGGGACTTGTGCTGGTTCGAGTCTCCATGGGGGAAGAAATTTTCTCATGGTATTTCGGCCAGTATGGGACCGGTGCCCACCCAGCATCGTGAGGCAATTGGGTAGCTACAATAAGTAGCGCCTCCAGGTTGAGGAACCAGCTATAACGGCTGGGGGACTCGACATGCTAACCACATATCACCCCTACACTGGCTGTTGATCATCTACCTCTGTGATTGACACATGTGGATGTGAAGGGCCAGCAGCCGGCTGGTAAAAGGGCAACCGCTGAAAGTGGAAAGACCCTCAATCGGAAATCTAAACTGCTGACTTTTTACAGCAAGCACTTAACTAATTGTACCGAAAGTACATTTTTTGTCTGCAACACTATGTCATCCCTTCCAAGTTGTGTATCTACATTCTAGAAGAGTGCCATCCCTACCCTATTTGTCTACCCTCCTGCCTTCCCCTACTGTGTCACACTTATTGCATGATGCAATTTCCCCTTCTTCCCAGGAACTCTCAAGTACAAAGCAAGAATATGAATCGTCTTTTGGAGCTTGAGCAGAACAGTTCTACTTCGGTTCGTTGGTCCTGAAAGCCAGGGTAGGGTATCCTGGGTGTGGACCCTAGCCCTTGGTTGGACTATTGTATGAATGTACATATGGTTGTTCATTATTATTGTATTTGTAAATCCAGAATGTTGGATCTATTGATGATCAAATTTATTAATTTCTATTGTTAATATTGTTTATATCTTTTTTCTTAAATTTACATATTGGTCAAATATTATTATGTTCAGTTCATTTGCAATTATTTTCTTTATTCAACATTTGACTCACAATTTATACATTAAAGATCTTTTAATTAAAAATGTTTTAAAATAAAATAAGTTAAAATATACCTTTTTAGTTAAGATCCATCATCCTCAATTTATAAAATATGTATTCTTTATGCCTGTAGGCCTTTCAGAACATCCATTCCATCTTCAGCAGGTCCCTCTCGCTACAACATCCGGTATGATGGTTGATGCTGCTGGTCCTAATGTGGTGTTGTTGTGACTAAAGCTTCTTCCTGACGATATCGTATAGTGGGCTGTTTAGTCTGGGAGTGCTTTTATTTATTAAAAGCTTGTTGTCTATTTCCTTGATAATTTCCAGGTCTTCCAATATGTTGATTTTGTTAGATTTCCCTCTTTGTGTACTATTGTAAGGGTGTCTTCTATTGAGTTCATTAAGCACATAATAAACGCTGGTCATAGAATGAACTCAATAGAAGACACCCTTACAATAGTACACAAAGAGATCTAACAAAAAATCAACATATTGGAAGACCTGGAAATTATAAAGGAAATAGACAACAAGCTTTTAATAAATGAAAGCACTACCAGACTAAAGAACCCACTATACGATATCGTCAGGAAGAAGCTTTAGTCACGACAACACCACATTAGGACCAGTAGCATCAACCATCATATTAGATATTGTAGCGAATAAGGACCTGCTGAAGATGGAACGGATGTTCTGAAAGGCCTAAAGAAAACACATTTTATAAGTTGAGGACGAAGGATCTTACCTAAGAAGGTATATTTTAACTTATTTTATTTTATGACTTTCCACCTCAACGGTTTTAACAATGAATTTTATTAGTATTGATAAAAGATGTTTGTTTACTGTTCAACTTGCTATAATATAGCTGCTTAGTACTAGGTGCTATGTTACAAGCTTTTCAGGTCAGTTTAGCTCCCATATCCTTTCTTACTGTCATGATTAAGACATCATTATGATTTAGATACAACTTTATAAATTATTTAAAGGTAATTAGTATATGTTATGCTAACAGCATACAAAAGATGGATCAATCTTTGCCTCTCATGGGCCCGGGCAAAGAACTGTAGATTGCGTTTCTTATTGTAAATCACTTAAGTATAAAAGTGAAATAGAGATAGATCCATGGGCACCCCAAAAGTAGCGGTGGCGCATAATGATTCTTCAGATATCATCAATAATTTATAATTTGGTAGGAACAACGACACATAATTGAATGATTAGGATTGATGCAATCATTATAAATGTAGAGTTTCAATTATCTAAAAGTTTCATTTGAGCCCATATATCAGATCTGAACTACTTGCAAGTTTTGATGTGCATTAACTTTCACAGTACAATAAAAAATTATCTTAGTATATATAAATTACATTGTAAAGAAGCAAATATACAATCAGATAACAAATAAAAAATATACAATTGGAATACATGAGAATACACTGTTATGCAGAAATGTGCAATGTATTAAATGCTCTAAGCTTCCAAAGCCTTCATTACCTTTAAATATTTGTAAAATTACAAAATACAATACCTGTGTTACTTCTAAATATTCAAATCACATTATTTCCAAACTATTTATTTTGTTCCAAAAATTCTCGTATGGGATTTGATGGAAAGGAAATGAATATTGCATTGAATTGGTTACATTTGCTAACACTATAAGAAAGAACACTAAATGTTGTTATAATTATCTTTCTGATTTTATTTTTAAATCATATAAAGGTTATGAGACTAGAATAATGAAAAAACAGAAAAAAATTCTATGTCTTAGCCAGGACTCAGAACCAGTTGTGTGCTGTCAATGAATTAGTAGGAATAGGCTAATCCCCTAAATTATATTTAAAGAGAAAAATATACACGTAATCCCCTAAATACCAACAGCTTATAAAATTTATATAATTTCATATTTAAACTTTTTGTATATTTTGGTTGAGGATACCTGTGTAAATAACAGAAACAATTATATTATTTTTAGTCTGATCATCTTACCTCAATATTAATGATGATTTGTTCTTGGACATGTTTCAAAACAATTCTGTTTTATCGTCAGCTTGTCCAGACTGGTTTGATTTATGTTGCATAATCTTGCACACTCTGGATGTTGATGTCAGCTCCATCCTGTGGTTGGCCAAAGAATCTCCAAACAAGGTCACGCTCTGTTGGTATTTCAAAATTCATAACTCTGTTTTTGTTCTTCTGAATATAGATTATTTCCCAAAATATTACATATTCAGAAGAACAAAAACAGAGTTATGAATTTTGAAATACCGACGGAGCGTGACCTTGTTTGGAGTCTTTGGCCAACCACAGGATGGAGCTGACATCAACATCCAGGGTGTGCAACATAATGCAACATAAATCAAACCAGTCTGGACAAGCTGGCGATAAAACAGAATTGTTTTGAAACATGTCCAAGAACAAATCAACATTAATATTGAGGTATGATGATCAGACTAAAAATAATATAATTAAAATAACCTCAAAATATCACTTCCTAAAATTAAATATTAATAGAAACAATCCTGAAAATAAAAAAATTAACTTTAAAACTTTCATTAAAGTTAAAGGAAGTGACACTATGAGGTTTATTTTAATTAAAATAGAGTTAGAATTTAACACCTCACCTCATAATTGTAGATTTCTCCTAGACTAATTTCAATACTTATGAGTATCATCTAACTGTTGAACTGGTGGTTGGCAATCCTGTAGATTATTTCTTACTCCTCTGGTGGCTGACCAATGGATCGCCAATCATCAATTCAACAGTTAGAGCTGAAGATGATACTCATAAGTATCAAAACTAGTCTTGGAGAAATCTCCAATAATGAGGTGAGGTGTTAAATTCTAACTCTAGTATCAATTTAAAATGTTTCTAAAGATGTAACAATGTAAATCTGTATTTCCTCCTCTCAGTGTCTGCAGAGCTGGACCTGCCCAGTCCACAGGAACCAATCAGCTCGACTCAGACCAGCAGTAATCTACACATTCTTCGATCTACATAACACTTCAACAAACTCATTGGTCTGCAGTAAACAATTTCCACATCTCTACTCTTGTTAGATAGAATATATTAATATATTTTTGTGTATTATCAGTGGAATATTAGAAGTGTGTTTCGGCTGCAGTGGACTAGTAGTTATATTTCTTGCCTCTGGTTCTGAGGGTCATGAGTTCAAACCCGGCCAGGTTCAATGGACTTTTCAGGATAGAAAAATCCAAGGAGTAAGTCCTCCAGAAGGGACTTTAAGCCATGGATCTCGAGTCTGAAGATTTTCAGACTTGTAAAAGATTCTTAAACCTGAATTAAACCTCTTTTTAATCCTAGTAACACCTTAGTTGCCTGCTAGATGTCTCATTGGGTCGGTATGTTGACCGCATACATTCATGACATTTTTGTGAAATAAGCATAACTAAATTAACTTGGTCTAGTAACTCCTAACAAAGGAGAGACTATGGTCCATCATTAGGCTGTTAAGCCATTGTAGATAGATGGATCAGAAATGTGTCTGTGAAGCACGACATGGATTAAATTAATATAGTGAGGCTTACATTGTTCAGTACTCAGTTAAGGAAATAATTCCACTGGAACCACCAAACACATGCAAGTTTGATAGTCATGTAGGAGGCAAAGAGGAAGGAATTATGAAGTCATTTATTTTTGTGATTTGTAGTCATATGACATCTAAACAGAGTTTATTTAAATTATTAGCATATGTAAAGATATTTAAAAAAAAACATAAGTATTTAAAAATAGACATGAAATAAATTTATTTTACTTTATTGTTAATGAGATTATTTATGAATAAAAAACCTCCCATCCTAAAGCATGATTTGTTTAAATAAATAATTAATAATAAATATATAACAATAAAACATTGTGGCAGAAGTTTTACAATTCTAAAATTGCAAGGCAAATATGATACTGTATTATAAATTTATAAAATCCACTAGAATATCATTTGTACAACATCAATCTTGATTCAATACAGAAAGTAAAGAAGTAAAAATGCACAAAGAAGAAATAACATAGCCAATATTATTGACTCTTGGAGGGGGGAGAGAGAGAGAGATACACACATCATTAGAATGCCTGCCACACTTATATAGATGGCACACTATTAAATAGAAAAACTAAATACAGTATATATATCCCTCTTTTCACACTGTATAGCAACAGATGAAAACAAATTTTATGTAGAGATAAAATCAATACTTTTTGCCTTAGATCAATTAATATGTTTAGCAAGCTGTCCTACAAGCCATGACATCAAATATAATGCCTATTATAAAATTGCATACAAAAATATTAGAAAATTATAATGAATCTATAATGAATTAGCATAAAAAAAATAAATTGTCAGGGATCAACAAACTTTTGGAAAACATAATAGCTCAACATTATAATACAACCAAAAATTAAAATGTATATACCTTATCTGCTCTTAGGGTGATCCTAACATAAACAAATGCCAATTGTATCCTTCTGCCATTCACGCCACAATTACTGTCACATTGACAGAGAGCATGTGTGAATTATATGTAAGACATGTGATCGTTGAATAGGGTAGATTTCAAGAAATCTGGCAAGATTTTCACTGAACTTGTGAAATACATTTAAAATGAGTTTTCTTTTGACAACTAAATAAAGGTTCGCCAGACTTGTGTTCTAAAATTTTAAATGGAGACACAACAGAAGACTAGACACCTTCAGTCGTTTTGTGGCATCAGAGTCGACTGAAGCATGACTCAAATGCATCATCCATATGTAATAAACTGTTTTAAGTCTTAATTATCGATTAGGTATATTTTAGAATATTTTCTACGTTTAGAATATTATTATTTTCATTCACGAAGAATAACAAGTATATTCAGAGGACATATTTTTAATTTAATGAAGGGAACTACTTTTGTGTGTACATATTGCTTCTACATTGTATGAAAAGCGAGCATATCACATGGTTTTGTTTTCATGAGGATGACTTTAAGAGCGGATAGCCCTTACCTATTGCATCAATTGTCAACAAAAATAAACTTCTGTTTATAAAACATAATCAAACATTATAAATGCAGGCCTTTCAGAAGATTTTCTTCCATTATCAACATTTACTGGTACAGAGGGCTTTTTCAGTACTGAAGAAAAAAAAACAATCAGTACCATTGTAGATGCTGATGATGGAAGACTGTCTTCTGAAAGGTCTACATTTTTAATGTTTGATGATGTTTTATAAACATAAGTTTTATTTTAGTTGAGGACAACTGATATAACAGGTACAAATTTTAACATTATAATCAATAACCTCAACGGTGGTTTACCATAAATTTTAAAAGTATTAACAATCAAATTATGAGGTAAGATATTAAACACTCACATTAATATTATATATTTGTAGAAGAGACCAGCCTTTCTGCTAAATATCGGAGTGCAAGAGAGTGAATGATTTCATTATCAAAATGCTCGACATTAGATACCAACCAACCAACCATATTAAAACTCAAAACCAAAAAAAGAAGCTGTTGCTGCCATCAGATTAAACCTCGGTTATGACTGCCTTGAAGTACATATTTGCAAGTTTAGAAGAGACTCTACAGTACTGAAGAGCATCCTTTATCCAACTTACCGGGTTCATCAATGAAAAAGAAGACCTATTTACATGCACCAAACTGAACAAGGAAGCACAACAAAACAAAAACATATTTCAATTCTATTGGGAAGCAAGAAGCAAAATGGGTTAAAATATCCCAAATGCTGCCAATGGAAAACAACAAATTTACAAATTAAAACATGTCATATTATTGTTGGAACATGTCAATAATCATTGCTAACAGAATAACAACTTATGAAAAACACGTTAACAAAAAAAAAATTAAGATCACAGACACCTATCTAATCAAATTTAACCTATTTCATATAACATAATCTAGCTAATATAACATAACCTGAATAAACAAGCTGGTAATAGGCCACTGTGGCCTGTCGTAGATTCATAGACAGGCATCTCATTCAGAATAGCCCAGGTTTCTTTGATATCAGTTTTATGATATCATAGGAAAATTTACCCAGAAAAGAATGAGAAAGATATTGTTGATGTAGAGAAAAAAAAGATAAGCTTTATTTTTTTGTTTTAATATGAATCATCTAACATTTTATTATTTTTATATTTATCTGTGTAGATCTGTTAAATAGTGTAATGACTAGGCTTTGCAGTAATGTCACATAACCAGATTCTGAATTTATTGAGAAGTTGTCTGGTTCAGAGGGAGTTCAAATATCTGGTGTTCACTCATAACGGGTGATACAATACAGCAAATGGAGCATATCATTCATGATTTATAACCACATTGTAACTAAGTTTTAATAAATTTTGCAATAAACAACTGCAGTGTACATTTAGATATAAGTGGCGGCATTTTTCTTGTGAAGTACCTTCTCTGTGACTGACCTAGATGTCAACGAACTCATACAAACACAGCACCCCTATATAAACAATACAATTGGTTCATAAACTGTAGTGTTCATGTAACCTGCTTGTATCTTTGATTGATGTCATTATTGTACTAGGAGAAAGTACACAATCCAATATAATTCCAGTGACAAAACTGCAAAGACTAGTAATAACAGTTCCATTATTGCTGATCTCACCTGAAAAATATCACACACGCTTATGCTCAGAACTACTGCAAAGCTATTTAGACATTCTTACAGCTACACAAATGTTCTGAAGCTCTTGATTTGTCATCATTCGCTTGACAGCTACACTAATTAGAATTAAATGGATATTTTACTGGGACAATGATCTTACAAAATTAATTTAAATGTTAAATACAACTAAAAAAATAATATAAAGGGAGACCAAAACTAAAATGTAAAGATATTATTGAATTTCTTTTGATCAAAGGAAAGAGCATAGTATAGGTCTTAAATTAATGAGTTATTTCCCACATTTAACTATGAATAGTATAGTCTGTCTATGAAAGTCACTGAGCTGCCAGAACAAGAATAAAAAGTGAAATGATTATAAAATTATAATAGGAAGTAACATTATGAGGTTCTTCTCAATAAATAAGGTGAGTTCTTTTAGGACATGTTTCAAACTGGATAAGCTGATGATGAAACATAAGTGTTTTGAAATATGTCCTAAAAGAACTCAACTTATGAGGTAAGATGCAACAGACACACCTTATTTATTAAGTGAAATTATATTTTTAATTTTTGAGAGAAAATTTTCTCCCAAACTGGCAATCTTAGGTCTCTAGTTTTAGATACTAGCACATTGACCACTATGCTACTTGGGCATCAAACTTTAAACACTTACACAATCCTGCACATCGAGGCCATGAACCTTCATTCTACAATGCCATCTGGCATCAGGCACATAGGATTGTATAAGAGAGAGAAAAATTTGATTTAAAGTGTGATGCCCAAGTAGCATAGTAGTCGATGGGCTAATACTTAGAATTAGACACCATAGGTTCAAATCTCAGTTTGGGCAAACTTTTTTTTCTCTTCAAAAATTATTTTGTCCTTCAGTGTGAGTGATAAATTTAAATAAATAAAAGATTGTAATATTTTTTTTAAATTTAACAAAAAAAATTCAAATGAAACTAAATTTTGGGCTAGTTACAACATTACTTGATTTAAAAATACTCTCAGACAATCTTGCATATCAGTGATATAATAATTATATAATTGTTACTGTGATATGGATGATTGAAAATTAAATCCTCCAATGTGATCAAAGTTTGAATCTAAAATCTCTAAGATTTTCACGTGAAATAAATTAGCTAAGAATATCATTTCCTTTCCACTGCATAATATCAGAATGAAAACATCAGTCTCATTGTATTAAGATATGTAACAGCATATTTACATACTGTACCAGGGTTTATGTGAAGATAGCAATCAAGTCATTGTGACAAATACTATTATTTTAAGATTTTACTTCAAACATGAAAAGTTACCCTACACTGCTGAAATCACTTACAAACAATTACTATCATTGTTTCAAAACAAGATATGCAATCTATTATTATTCTTTAAACAAAAGTTGTTTTGAAACATGTCCAAGAACAAATCAACATTAATATTGAGGTAAGATGTCCAGATCAAAAATAATATAATATAAAGTAAAGTAAAGTAAAGTGATCCCACAACAGGCCTCAGGAGTCCCTTGGGGTAGTAGGAGGTTAAGGCTCCCACTTTTTCTAGACAATCGGCACTTTATGTCAGCCGGGGTTGTCAGCCCTGCGTGACGGCCGCCTTTACTCCCAGAACAAGCGTCTGGTACTCATTTCCGTTAGAGGCTGAGTCGACCCCAGGGCCATAGTGCTGCCAGAGGGTTGGGTCAATTTAAAAATTCTGACCCCAACGGGACTGAACCCTCGACCCTCCGGCTTGTAGCTTAGTGCCTTAACCACTACGCTACGGCGTGCAGTTATCATATTTAAATTAATATTGGGAAGTAAACATGAGGTTATATCATTAATAGTGAGTGGAGAACATATTTTTAACGACTCACCTCATATAATTTCAAATTTCTTTGATACCGGCGGTTTCAGACAATATCTTGTCCCTCTTCAGTCATGGCTTCCACTCTGACTGAAGAGGGACAAGATATTGTCTGAAACTGCCGGTATCAAAGAAATTTGAAATTATATGAGGTGAGTCGTTAAAATTATGTTTTCCACTCACTATTAAATAAAAGTTATCATATTTGAAAAGAAAAATTATACGCTCACACTGGGACTCTAACTCAGGATCTTTGTCTTCCTAGAACAATGTTCTACCGACTGAACTATCTGGGTAAGTTCTAATCTAAATGCAAATTTTCCTCTTATATACGTTGTCAATCCAATCTAAATGCAAATTTTCCTCTAATATATGTTGTCAATTAACAAGTATGACAAGTATGTGAGGAATTTAGATATAACTGCAATAAATAGCAGCTCCAGGTTGAGAAACCAGTTATAACGGTCGGGGGGACCTGTCATGCTGACCACATATCAGCCCTACACTGGCAGCATGATCATCTATCTCTATGATTAACACATGGAGATGTGAGATCAACAACCAGCTGATAGGCCAAGAGCCTTCTAGGCCTGTTTTGTCAAGGAGTATTTTTTTTAAGTAGATATCATAAAGCAATATACTATTTTGTAGCATTGGATCTAGTGAATATAGAAGTGGAAGTTTGCTTCTGTTGCCTTATTACAAGTCTGTTTCTGTTTGAACACGTTAAGTTGGAGCTATAATCTTCATTAATTTCATATTAATATGTACAAAACAGTCCACCGCTGTGGTCTCGAGGTAGCGTGCTGCCTTGTCACACAGCGGGCCTGGGTTCGATCCCCGGTGGGGGCAGTTTTTTTGGGTGAGGTTTTTCCTCACCTGTAAGACAAATGTCAGGAAAACTTTAAGGCCCAAACGGTCCCCGAAATCATATGGCCATCATCCTTATCATTATCATCCTTACCATTATCATCATCATCCTTCACCGGTGTGGAAAGCAATGGGAAGCTACCACACCTACACAATTCCCTAGTAAAGCTGCAAGCATAGCACGAAAATGCTGTGATTGCAGTGAAGGACCTGCCTTCGGGCAGAATTACTATGGATGGATGTACAAACAGATTATTCATTAGCAGAGATTCTTCTCAGAATCTTTCTAGCAAATGTGGCCATATGATCACAGATATTCTTTTTTTTTTAAGGTCCATGTTCTTATAGAAGAAAAATTAGATGAGATAGGGCAGAGACTAAAGCACACACTGTAAACATCTCTGAAGCATTTAGCGCAGGAAATATAAATAAAATACTGGTTTGCAAGTCAAGCAACAAATTTACTTAAAAATTAAAACCATTAAGAATTCTGGCAGTTCAAAAATAGAAAGAACAAGATCCCAATAAGAGCTGGGTAAACACAAATTACTATTACTTATTTTAGAAATAACAAATTACTATACTAAATGTTTAAGTGCCAAGAGACCGACAGATCTGCTAGGTAAGTTCCAAGCGTCTGCAACTGGGAAAATTAAAATCTCTGCTATTGAATAATTTGTTTGCACTGTTATCAAATTCATTTATCACAATTAATATATTTTAATTTATTACTTTAATACTTTTTTTAATTTCAATAAATAATTTAATTTAATCTTCGGAAATAGCACTAAATTGTGTTGATTGGAATTATATTGGAAAATGAAGGCTCATAATATAATTGTGGAAACAACTACCTGCTTCGGCGCTACAAACAGACAGTCTATCTCTTTATATCTGTGTGTAATATCCAAGAATGTTGGCTGACTAGGATTATCGTGTCATCAAAGGGACATATTAATTTTTTTTTTAAATTGGATGAATATTTAAGAAATAATGGAATTAAGATTTGACATGGGAAAGTAGGATAAACCTTAAGAAAAAAACAGTTCTGCCTCTGATTTGTTCATCACAAATCTCACATGGAGTGACTGAGACATGAACTCAGGACACAGGGAACAGAAGATGCCATGGATCTGCCTTAGTAATTTAAATATTGACATAGATACACCTAATAAAATACCCAAAAACAGCCAGAAATATTTTAATGAAGGCTGTCAAAATGAACCCAGACAATTATTTCATTTATATACTTTTAAATTGAAAAACACCCAGGCATTAAAATTTAAAGAATGCTACATTATTGTTAATACCACCGAACATTTGATATGCTGTCCATTTCTGAACATCAAGAAAACATCTTTTACTAAAATGTACAGTATAACTGATAAAAATTAAAGTGGCCACACTCTTGATCAGTGAATATTATCATTAGTTGGCTGTAGGGTCATCTACAAACTATTTTGGCATAATAAAAACAAGATGATATCATAAAACTCCAAAGTAATTTCTTTTTGACTCGGAATGCGACCGTCATTGGGCAGGAAGCGGTTATTCACCGAGATATGTTGAAGGATTTTGCAGAAGGAAGTAAATCAAATTAAGTACACAATTATATTTGAAGAGAAAAATGTTCACCCAGACCGAGACTCGAACCCGGGACTTTTGGCTTTCTGGGACCTAATGCTCTACCATCTGAGCTATCAGGGCGAGTTCCGATCTAGACGCAAATTATTCTCTTATATTTGTTGTAATTCCCAGCATCAAATGCTATGAAGCCTTTGCTTCTATCTTTGCAAATGGTGGCTTCTTAGTTAAGAAGACATTTACCAGGAATTTAAACACTACTTTATAAAGCCAGTAGGGCTTCAATTGATGTTTTTATTATTAATTTAACACTTCTCACTGAAGGATAATTATATTTGAAGAGAAAAATTTCGCCCACATTGAGATTCGAACCCGGGACCTTTGGCTTTCCAGGCCAATGCTCTACCATCTGAGCTATCGGGACGAGTTCTGATCTAGACATAAATTATTCCCTTATATAAATTGTAATTCCCAGCACCAAATGCTATGAAGCCTTTGCTTCTATCTTTGAAGAGCTCTTCAAGACGACAGAACAACGGTCATGATGATACTGAGGATGGAACAGAAACTATGTTCCGAAACTAGTTTATAATCAAATAAGAAGAACAATATGAGGTGAGTGATAAAAAATATTCTACCTTAATGAATATACCTCATAGTGAGAATTCCTAAAATAAGTAATATAGACTATGTTGCAATTTTACTTTTAGTGTATACAAATCCACATTCTATTTAAAATAAATGTTGTTTTTTGCACATGAGATTTATATATATACTAGCTAATACCCGGTGTGTGCTGCTATGCCTAAATAAATGATAATGTGTTTTTACATTTAGTTGAATAAGCAGAAGGAAAACTAATTTATATCATTATTATTTTTAGATACCCCATGTGGATTACCCGACATTGCCTGGGAATCTACATATCCCGATGTATTTGGCATAAATGAGCTAAAATACAAAATTTGTTATTTTGAGTTATCCGTGCTGCTGCTCTGCTTGTCTGGGATCTACTTATCTTAATCTTCTTTGCATCAATGAAAGACAAAAGTGGCTATTGTGGGTTATCCGTAAAAGATAAACATATGCTGTCGTGGACTTTTTTGTAGAGTTTTTTGAGATATTCAATTCTGTGTAAATTAATTTGTGTATTTGTTATACTTTAGGCAGCATAAGCCATTTAAGTGTCAAAAAAGTATTTTTCTTCACGTTTTTCACTATAAAGGGTGATTTTTTAAGTGTGTAGGAGTTGAGTATCACAACTTTCTTATAGCCTATGTTCATCTTGAGAATCTCCTGAACATTTTGCAAAAAAACCCCATCACAATCAGATGACAGTATGGCAGCGTATAAAATACGAACAAACAAACATTCATATATATATATATATATATATATGGAGAACATGTTTTAATAAAAATTACATGAAGTTTGAAGGAAATGACATTTTATATTGCAATCTTCACATGTCCTACAGTTATAAAAACTGCAGATTTACATTTTAAGGGAGAGAACTGAATCAGGATTTATTCACAATTCTTTCTAATTTCAAAGACATCAATTAAAAAGATTGTCATTGCATTATGAATCAAGAATTCTATTCTTCAAATATTTTTGTTAGGGCCAACATAGTAAACAAAGACAAAAGATGGGAATATATTTATAATAAATATAACATTTTCTCAAAACATTTTATCTAGTCATGTTGTATCTCTATTTTAATGAACATACTGTGTTTTGAACTATCATGTTACATTTTTACTTTTCTTAAAGTTCTTTATGATACAAGTATTAAAATTATTTATTTAACTCATATAATCCTTCCATTGGGCCAAAGATTGTCTAAATCCTAGTAAAAAATATTAAATTAATAAAGGAATGCTTTATAAATAATTTGCTTGTTATGAAAAAAAAAAGACTCATTGGTACAAACAAAGTACAGATTTTTAATTCTACTGTTCTTACAATTTAACGAAAACGATCTATAGAAGTTGTTTCCTTCAAAATATCCCAAGAAACAATTCATCTTCAAATTGCAATTCTTATATCAAAGAAATGTAATTATTGCTTACTTACTGGAGTGATAGGCCTAGAAGGCCCTTGGCCTACCAGCCAGCTGCTGACTTCATATTCACAGAGATGGACAATCATTAAGCCAGCTATAGGGGTAAAATGTGGTCAGTTTATTGGTTCCCCCAGCTATTATAGCTTGTTTTCTTAACATGGAGCTCCATTTATTATAGCTACTGGTACCCAAATTCCTCACAATGCTGGGTGGGCACCAGTCCCATGTTGGCCAATATTTCATGAGAAAATATTTTTCCCCAAATAGAATTCAAACTAGCAGAAGTCCTACAGCTTTGTAACATGGAAGATTTATATTTTAAGGGAAGGAACTATATCAGGATATTGAACTTTTATAGGAAACATCTGCATGAGGTTTAATTTAAGATTTAAATTAAAATGTTTTACACCTCACCTCAAACCAGTCTTCTAATTATACTGGTTTCAAAGCTTAGGCAGCTTCATCTTCAGTAATTTCTCGTCAACAGATGTTATGCCAATCAGGAGTTTAATTTATATCTTAAACTAAATCAGGATTTATTCACAATTCTTTATAATTCCAAAGACATCTATTATGAAGATTGTCATTGCATTTACGAATCAAGATCTCCAGTTTATGTGCTGGTGAACCAATCAATTGTGCAACTTAGGCAATCCAAGAGTATATACAAATCCTTCTCTATTTGAAATCCCCATGTAACCCTGTTAGTGAACATCAATTCATATTATAACAGGGTCATTTCTACAAAGAAGATATTATGAAAGGATTTATTCAGTGCCATATCAATTTATAACAAACATAATATTGAGATTAATATACTCAGGATTAAGAATTAAATTAATATTGTTATTACCTCACCTCATATCCTTTATTCTTCTAGACTGCAGTTTCAGAGCTATATCTCCATCCTCACTAGCCTCTCATCAACTGGTGTTATGTCATTTCTTGGCAGTTATGTTTTTCCTTCTATTAATGCCTAGAAACGACATAACACCAGTCGATGAGAGGCTACTGAGGATGGAAATATAGCTCCAAAACTGCAATCTAGAAGTATAAAGGATATGAGGTAAGGTAATAAAAATATTCATTTAATTCTTAAATTAAACCTCATAGTGTTTTTCCCTGTGAAAGTTAAATAAATACTCAGGATTGCTGCTTCATATAAAATTCATCTGATCGCACGAATCTCACTCCTTATTGCAATATTTGTAGATAGAGATGTTTTGGACTTCCAGGTACTTTTATTCATTCAACAGGTTTGAAATGTAAACATCTTCCTCTGCCCAATATTAAATTTTGATTCTATTCCTCTATTCATATCTATCTTTCCAGCCACCATGCAGTCCTCTGTCCTTCAAAATTCATAATTCCCTCTATCCATGTCTTCTTAGGTCTCCCTCTTCTTTTCTTCCCATTTGGAACCCACCCCAAACTCTTAACTGGCAATCTATCTTCATTCATCCTTTTAACGTATCCAAATCATTGTAATTATTTCCCACAAATTATATAATTTTTCGTTGAAGTTAATTTTTCTTGGATAATACTGTTTCTGATCTTGTATAATTTAAAACAGCATGCAGATCTTCTTAAAAATCCATTTCTGTAGATTGTAACTTTGACTTTAATATGGCATTTTTTAGTCCACATTTCTGCTCTATATGTCATTAAATTTCTATTTATTTTAAAATATGGATTTTTTAGTTTCTTTGAATATCTGTATAGCCCACAAAATTCCATCCAATATTGCTATTGCAAATTGACCGTTAACTATTATTATTTCCAAATCATCGTTTCCATTTTCATTTATTTCATTCAACTCCGAAATATTTAATTTTGTTACAAATATTAATGGTACCTTTGGAATCTTCTAATATCAAATTTTCTCCACTATCAACAGATACCACATATTGAGTTTTATTTCATTAATTTTTAATCCTCACTTTTTATATTCTTCCATTAATTTCCTGCTCATATATCTAATCTGTCCACTGCTGTGGTCTCGAGATAGCATGCTGCCTTGTCACGCAGTAGGCCCGGGTTCGATCCCCGGTCGGGGCAGTTTTTCTGGCTGAGGTTTTTAACGGGGTTTTTCCTCACCTGTAAGACAAATGTCAGGAAAACTTTAAGGCCCAAACGGTCTCCGAAATCATATGGCCATCCTCATCATCCTTCACCGGTGTGGAAAGCAAAGGGAAACTATCACACCTACAATTCCCTAGTAAAGCTGCAATCATAGCATGAAAATGCCATGATTGCAGTGAAGGACCTGCCTTGGGCAGAATTACTATGGATGGATATCTAATCTCATCATAATCTTCAGCCAATAAAATTTGATCATCTGCAAACTGTAAAGTGTACATAATATAAGAATCAAATGAATTGTGAATTCTTCTTACCTCATATATCTATGTTTATTTTAAACACAGCACCGCGGTATCGGAAAAAAAAAATTTCCATCCTTAGCTGTTTTCATGACTGTCAATTTTTTCTTTTGCTGGTAATTATCCAAACTGCCATCTGGTGTACTTTTGAAGGAGTAATTTTCTAAACTGCCATCTGGTGTACTTTTGAAGAACTTTGTAATCAAGCTTGTATATAATATTGTCATTCATCATTTTTTCCATATTACATCATTTATTTTTTCACATTTTTGAAGCTTGTTGAAACATACATATTAAAAAGTGTAGGGGATAAACAATATCCTTGTTTTAAACCTTTAGTTACTGGAATCCATTGGACAATTTCTTTCCTATCCAGGTACTTTTTAGTTTTATATATTCTATGTTAATTAAATTAATTATATTTTTAGTATTATGAGAATATTTAAATATTTGTAGAAATAAGAAATTAATATGAGATGAGTGGATGGTTTCTAGATCTTTAGATCTTTATATCCATATGCTTAAAAGTTTTAAATTCACTTATTTTATGTTTCAGTACTAATAAAACCTCATTTTTTTAATACTTGTATATTATTCACTTCAAAAAGAAATAAATCCTCAATCAGTTCAATCCAACCAGCAACTTATGTTTCCTACATTTTAAATTTGTAAATTTTCAGCTTAGACAAATCCAATTAACAAAAATAGACAATTTTTTTTATAGTAAATAAGTTACACAGGTAATATAATAAATAAGCAAGCCTCTGTTCATGCTTGTATAAATTATTGCATGACTAGTGTATTCAAGCTCTAGCTCCTTCAACCCTTTGAGCTCTGAAATATTGTCTCACTTATTTGTACCATAATATTTAATACTATCTTCTAGACAACATGGCGCATCTAATATTTACTAAATTTACAATTTTTAATTCTAGCCAGGTTTAAAAATTGTGGCTGGCTAGATTAGTTTAAATATCATCTGAAAAAGTAAAAAAAAAATGATAACAAGCTTTTTTAGCTGAAATCTAATATAAACTACTTTATTGTATAACCAGCATTATTTTTATTGGTTTATTCACATTTCTCAAAAATTATCTTTTCAAATCCCTAATTATTTTGAAATATCAAATTCTCTTTTATTAATATAAATTTTGACTAAATTTCTTCTCACTTAAACTAGTCTCATTTTTAAAAATAAATATTCCTTTCTCAACAAGTTGGTATATGCAATATATATATATATATATATATATATATTGTAGATTTTTGTGGATATAGTAAGATTAAGAAAGGTTTCTTGAGTTTTGCATCAAGGATTCAAGGTGGGCCATTGGCCACTGATTCCGATGTTTTGGTATGATTCCATTTGCCATTATTAAGGAATGATAGGTTTGATAATAGCACGTGGGATCATGATGAAAAGTCGAAATTAGTGACCAGAGGCCAACCTTGAATCCTTGATGCGCAGAAAACCAAGAAATCTTTCTTAATCATATATATATATATATATATATATATATATATACACATACAGACACATATATATACACAGTCAAACATGCTCAAAAGCCATCTTTACTCAGTGGTAACATCAATTAATGACCATTTTTTTCTGCAATTGTTTAATTTGACCATAAAACTTGCGTTAATAATCTCTCCCTATAATGACCATCTCACACAGCAGTTTTCACAAAATGACCTCAATTAAATGGCTGGTCACAACTACTTTGAATACTTTGCTCATCAACTCTGAGACCATTACACAGAATGACTGTCTGGCGACGAAAGATAAAGCATGGGTTACTATTACAGATGCCAGCAAACAGACAATAGGTTGTGGACAACATAGCCTTTAAACAACAAACATTCTGGCATCAAGTTTTTTATATGTTCTGTTAGTAACTTACAGTTAAGCTTCATCGCAGAATGAGTTCAAGCAATGAATATGTTAAGAAGACGAATTAAAGGTTGTTTGAACGTTGGGGAAAAAGAGAAAAGAGATTCTCGAAAATGAAAAAAAGACATTTCTGCAGGGTAATTTCAAATACAGCAGGATACCTGTGAATAATGTTCTGAAAATAAAGAAGGCATTTTAAAAGATTTTCGGCCGCGGTGGACTAGTGGTTATGCTTCTTGCTGCTGGTCCTAAGGGTTGCAGGTTCAAACCCAGTCGGGGTCGATGGATTTTTTATGACGGAAAAATCCAAATCAAATCCTTCGGGAGAGACTTTAAGGTGTGGGTATTGAGTCTGAAGATTTTGGGCTCATAAAAGATCCTCAAGCCTGATAAAGAGGCCTCTAAGCAAAAAAAAAAAAAAAAAAAAAAAAAAACCGACCTCATCATTCTAGTAATACCTTAGTTGCCTGCTAGATGTCTCATTGGGTCTGTATGTTGACTGTATACCATTCATGACATCTATGGGCAAATAAGCTTAACTAAATTAACTTGGTCTAGTAACTCCTAACAAAGGAGAGGTTAAGGCTCAACATTGGGCTGTTATGCCACTGTTGTTGTTATTTTAAAAGATTAGGATGAAAGCAAATAAAATGTAATGAAAAGAAAAAGATAGTCAAATTGCAGGGAATTAAACCATTTTGTTTACAAATGATTTAAGTGCATATATTCTAAGAACTGACCAATCATAGAACCAATATTACAACAGATATCAAAAGAATTAAATGTCGAAATTGTAATACTAGAAAGGGAGGCTTGAATGTTTCAGGATAGACATAACACTTGTTTGTGGTGAAGGGCATGATGTTTCAGTGAAAGATGTTGAAGGATGGAAGAATAGATTTACCTCAATCTAGGCAGGTTATATGCTTAAGGACGATTACAATGTCGATGAGGCATATGTTAGTTTATTTTAAAATAATGTAGTACTTCTGTAGGAAACCATGACCTCTTCTCCAATTCTGAAAATTTCATAACCTAAATTTAGCAGTCCACCTGTACTGACAGCCATTTTTTAGTATAATTTGCATAATATATTTTAATTAATGCCTGAACTAGGATTTGAACTCTAGACTTCTAGCTTTATATAGCAACATGCTAGCATATATAGCTAGAGATCTGGTTTCAAATCCTGGTCCAGGCATTAATTTTTCTTTTCAAAATAATACTTGTCCATCATTGCAATGTTAAATTTTAATTTATAATATCTAAATATAACTTTAAGTGACCGTTTTAGACATATTTGACTGTGTGTGTATATGTATGTATGTATAAATATATATATATATATATATATAACTGGTGTTGTACTGTAAAATACATTGTGTCTGGGCTAGAAGTATCAAGAAATTTAGTATTTATTATAATAAAACATAATATTTTGATATAATTTAAATAAATAATATACTTGACTTTACATCTATTCCTCTAATTTAACAATTCCCTGAACACGAGTGACTACTCAAATGGAGTACTTGTTTTTTTATTAATTTATGTAATAATTTATTATAGGAGTGTATATTTTCTTCAATTTTCTTGCTTTGTTGAATAGATTTTTTCTAGCATTGTTGTAATAAAAATAAAATCTTAAGATCCTGTGCCAAACATAGAATAATAAAGTTCTCTCTTGTTATTAAAAGTGGGCAATTATTTCTTGATATTCTAGCCTGACTTTGTATATGCAATACTAATTAAAATAATATGAACAAAAGTTAATTTTCAATACTATTTCAATTTCATAATATTTTTCAGAATATTAATGTTGGAAGGGGAATGTAAATCAATCAAAACATTATTTGCAATTTTAAGTAATGGGTCTAATTCATAATGATTTATTCATTAATAATTTATTTGGTTTAATCTGTTTGCATTTTCTTTAAAGCCAGTTTGCATCAATCCCGAATCCAAGGGAAATTCCCTGACTAAATCATCAAATAATTCAATTGAGAGATGAGCTCAAAGGGTTAACTCTTCAATTCTTGAGACGTTTCAGCAAATCCTTAAGTACTACCTTAATAGGACGTAAAAAGTAATTTTACGTAAATGAAGGAGCAAAATTCCATGGGAATCTGAAGCAATGGCATAATACGCAAGTTTTACAACAAACAGCGTAACAAAGCAGCTGTATCACACATCGCAACTCTACTTTATGTTTGTGGTGATCAAGACTACAACTAGAAATGTCCCAGGCTGCCCATGCAACCAATCACATTGAATTACTATTTTCGTAAGTAAGACAAAATTGAAAATTTTGTAAGAAAAAATGTTTTCTATAATATATACAAATAGATAATTCTGTATCAAATCAATTTAATTTATTTAGGGATCAAACCCACATCATCGTTTTCATCATTTTTAATTTTTTTAACTTATTTTATTAAATTACAAAAGCTAGGATAGTTATGTAATAAATGCCTTCTATTTAATTACAGATTTTAAAAGCACATTAAGTTTCCCAATTCAGTCCTAGGTTCCCAAATAATAAAATGAAATATGATGAAGTTTTTCAATCATAAAAAGCAATATTAATGCATTCTTTGCGCATATTATGATTATTTTCTTAATTGAAATATATATATATATAGCAAATGTGATCATATATCAATACTCGTAAATTACAATAGGAAGTAACATTATGAGGTTCTTCTTAATAAGTAAGGTGAATCCAGAGTCAAACACAACAATTTATGAGGTAAGATAACTCTGGATTCACCTTATTTATTAGTGATCATACATACTTTGCAATTGTCACAGAAAAATGTTTTAAAAACATTTAAAATAAATCTGAGCTTAAAGAACCAAAGTCAACTGAAATGGTTGCTGTCATGAGCACAGAAAACATACAGTGTGTCATGTGATTAGTTAAATGCAAAGTACTATTCATTATATCATTCAATTTAATTTGGTACATACATGAAATTACTTGGCATAATTATAACACAGAATTTTTTATTGCGTGTAAAATGAGTATAAATATAGATAGAACTATTAATGGAAACATTACTATGGGGTTTAGACCAGTTTTGTAACCTTAGTGGTTACATCTTCAATAATTACACGACCAATATTCTGTCATCCAGGAGCACTGCTTCTTATTCCATCTGTTGGTGGACCGATGAACTTCACAATCAAATCAACTTACTGGGAATTTCGAAACTCATTAACTTTTCTTACTTAGTTTTTGAATATGGATTTTTCCCCCCAAACAGTGAATTCCTTAGGTTTTTCTATTTGTTTTATCAAACTAGCCTTTATTTGAATTTGATGTTTTTCTGACTAAGCATGAGCAGCTACTGCTGAATTTTCCAATTCCCCATTTTTAACATTTCTAAGGTGTTCTTTCATTCTGGTTTTCAAATTTCTTTTTTGTTTTCTCTATGTAAATTTTATCACACTCTCGGCATTTTATCTGGTAAATTCTTGATTTGTTTTCTTCTTCAATTTTCTTGGTTTCATTTATCCTATTAAGGCTATATTCATTTCTTGGTGCCAATCTCATGTTGAACTTTTTAAACATTTTTTTTAAATATGTGGTGCTTCAATGGATGGTATATTAATTTCTCGAGTTTTATGTTTTCTTCTTTTAGAAGTGTAAATTGAAGGTGAAGTGATCCCACTACAGGTCTTAGGAGGCCCTTGGGGCAGTAGGAGGTAATAAAAACATTAATTTAATTCTGAAATTAAACCTCATAGTGTTCTTTCCCTGTGAAAGTTAAATAAATAAGTGGCTCCCACTTTTTCTAGAAAATTGGCACTTGATGTCAGCCGGGTTGTGAGCCATGCATGATGGCTGCCTTTACCCCCAGAACAGGAGTCTGGTACTCATTTCCCTTAGATGCTGAGTTGACCCCAGGGCCTCAGTGCTGCCAGAAGGTTTGGGTTAGTTTTTAAAAATCCTGACCCCATCGGGACTCAAACTCTAGACCTTCCAGCTTGTAGTATAGTACAACCACTACTATACAGCATGCCCCTTTTAGAAGTTTACTTTGGTTGATTGATTTTTGTTTTTTAAACTTATTTATTTTCCTGTGTATCATGCTTTCTTTCGTGCTTTAGCCAAGTGGTTAAGGCAAGAAGCCTTGGTGCAGAGCTATGGGACTTGCGCTGGTTCGAGTCCCCATGGGGGAAGAAATTTTCTCTTGGAATTTCGGCCAATATGGGGCCGGTGTCCACTCAACATTCTAAGGCATTTGGGTACCTACAAAAAGTAGCGACTCCAGGTTGAGAAGACCAGCTATAATGGCTGGGGGATCCGACATGCTAACAACATGTTACCCCTACACAGGCTAGATGATCATCTACCTCTATGATTAACATGTGGATGTGAGGCCAGCAGCTGGCTGGTAGGCCAAGGGCCCTATGCCTGCCTCGCTTGGAGTTTTTTTTATCATTTTTCTTCAAAACCGTTTTCTATTGCTACATTGATATGTGTTGTTTTTCTTTTTCATAATTTTCTCTGTTCTTGGGTATATTTACTAATCTGTGTGTCAAACTATTGAACATTGCTTCTTTGTGAGCAAAATGATTAAATTCTGAAGCAAACTCTATATTGTTTTCTTAATTTCTCGTTAAATTTAGATATATTTGAGGTGGTATCTCACTGGTATCTCGTAATGGTGGAAGAATGTCTCTTGTATCAACAAAGGTTGAGGACAACTGCCTTGAAGAAGATTTAACAATCCTGACTGAATTCTGAGTTTCTCAATTCCTCTAACCAACTTTTTGCTTCATCATACTTCTTGTATCTGATATATGCCATTCCTAAATGGTCAAATCCTATAAATTTCATGAAGTTAATATTTCCATATTTTTAAAAATATTTCTATTATTTCTTTCCTATTTTAGTTCCTGAAACATATTGTGTTGTAAATATCGTAATCCATTTCATGACTATCAGCATCCACCTGACCAACTCCATGAAGGAAAGCTATGCTGCACTATGGCCGAAGTATAAATGCAAGGTACATCCTACAATGAAGCAGAGGAAAAAAGGCTGGTATTGAAACACACTATTAAAATAAGATTAACAGACAGTGAGAATAATGAAAGAGGATTTGTACTTAGATGACCCAAATTAGCAGGCCTTTTGATGATTTTTATGGTTTGTCAATTATCTATTTTAAATTGCATAACTATCCAAGCTCTATTTAACACACAATGCCATCCCCTCACATGCATAATTCAATAATTAAGATTTAATTATTAAAAATAACAATAATAATAACAAATTCAAATATTAAATGTTGATTAATTATTACATCAATTTTTCTAATTATTCTATTATTGGGTTTATTTCATTAAAATATGTATACTTTTTGGTATTCTATTTTAAATATAAACCAATCCTGACCTGACTCAACATCAATACACTTTTCACTAATTAACAGGCAATTTTAAAAACAGTTTATTCATTTTTTTAGTTAAACCTAATTAAGAACAGTTATCTTCAAAAGATTCCTCCATTACATCAATACAAACACAAGAGAATCACCTAAATTTTAAAAAAGAACAAATGGAGACTTGGGCAGTCTGAGAAGTGAGTGGTATATAGGGATGCCAGGCATGTTGATTTTGTATCAACATGATATCAAACGAATCAACTCGATATCGGATTATTTCTAGCTTGCGATAACTCCGATCTAGCCTTGGACAAATACATAGTAAGGCACTGATATCGAATTTGTTAGAGTGATATAATGAACGTGGCATCCCTGATCAGAGAAGAAAAGTTGGTTTCCTTTTAAGGAATGGCTTCTAAGCAGTCACGGATGTGTGTCCAAGTTTGCAGGCCCTGAAACCACAACAATCAACTAGAGAACTGTATCAGAACATAATAAACACCTGTAAAACAAGAATTATTTTGCCATTTTTCAACCACCAACAAATCAAAATAAAATAATGTGCAAAATTTTAAAAATGTATAATAGACAAGGATTCGCAGACTGCTACGGACAGGGCATGTAACATGAATTGGGAATGAAAGAGGGCATGGAAGTTTCTTCTAGGAAAACCAGAGGGAAAATGCCAGTGGGTAGACCAAGAATGAGGTAGGAGAATAACAATAACAATGATTTGAAGGAAGCAGATTGTACAGAGTCCCGCGCCGTAGCCGAGCGGTTAAGGTAGGAAGCCTTGGCGCAGAGCTACGGGACTTGCGCTGGTTCGAGTCTCCATGGGGAAGAAATTTTCTCGTGGTATTTCGGCCAGTATGGGACCGGTGCCCACCCAGCATCGTGAGGCAATTGGGTAGCTACAATAAGTAGCGGCTCCAGGTTGAGGAACCAGCTATAACGGCTGGGGGACTCGACATGCTAACCACATGTCACCCCTACACTGGCTGTTGATCATCTACCTCTGTGATTGACACATATGGGTGGATGTGAAGGGCCAGCAGCCGGCTGGTAAAAGGGCAACCGCTGAAAAGTGGAAAGACCCTCAATCGGCAATCGGAGATTGTACAGGGGATGATTGGAAAACAGCTCAGGACAGGGATGTACGGAGAGCTTATGTCTGCGTGGCCAGGTTTGAGAATATCAGCGAGTTAATTAGTTTATTTATAGAGATGGATTCAGGAAGTTAACATCAGTTATAAGGGACCTATTCAAAGTTATATCTAAGAAAAATAATAGAACTGACAACCTTGTAAACATAAAAACACACATGTGGAAAGGAATTCTAGATGACAAAAAATAATGGTTACCGCAAGACTACATTAAATGAATTGAATAATTACTTTTATTTCTTTAGGAATGGAATAAGAGAAAAGATTCTCCTTTAGCAATAAAAATATTCTATAATTAATATCACATTATCAATTATAACAAATAAGGTATATAATGTTAGCAAGGGTCAAACACCAAAGTAAATTCATGAGGTAAAATAAACAAAAACAAAATATATATTTACATCATCCAAGCTTCAAAATCAAACAACAAGGGATGCAAAGAGCCACATTAACAAATATCAATTTAAAAATTAAGGCAACTGCGTCAACAGTGGGAAGAAAATAACATGCATTTGTAATATAAATACATACAACTGGTCATTCAAATAAGGACCACAAATAAGCAACATATGCATTTAAATAAATAAATAATAGTTTTAAAAAACTAAAAGAACACGCTTTATTAGAAACTAAAAATGAAAAATAATTTTAATTTCCAATACGCTTGGGATAAAATAAAGTGGTCAACAAAAAATCATCTCCAACACATATAGAATAAAATTAGAGTTATCAACAAAAAGAAAATAATTTTACCATCAAAAGCGTGGGGTGCTCTATATCAATTAATATATTTGATAATAAACAGATATTGGTAAAAGTAAGAAGAAAATGTAAAAATCATAAAAGCACCCCACGCTTTTGATGGTAAAATTATTTTCTTTTTGTTGATAACTCTAGTTTTATTCTATATGTGTTGGAGATGATTTTTTTGTTGACCACTTTAAATTTATCCCAAGCGTGTTGGAAATTAAAATTATTTTTAATTTTAGAGTTCAGTTTTCTAATAAAGCGTGCTGTTTTAGTTTTTTAAAACTATTATTTATTTTTTTACTTTTTAGTTTAATATTTTACAGAATAAGATAAAAATGTAAATATCTTTAAATTCCATACTAATGTAGTATGAGCTAAAAGTATTACTCTTCTAAAAAAAATCCTCCCCAGCCGGATTCGAACCAGCGACCTATGGATTACTGAAATTATATACCACTAGTTCACTGCTCTACCAACTGAGCTCTTACAACGATTGAAGTCGACAAGTCCGTAACATATTATACCAGTTTTAATTTTTTTTTATTTTCTGACGATTCTGACCAGGAATTTAGAAAGAAAATATGAAATTATTGTAGTATCACGGGTCGTTTACAAGTATACAAAGATTCAAGTCGATCCAATGTCTCTAAGTGGGTGAAAATCGTGTTCAAAGATTCCGTTACATAAATACAAAGACACTTTTTTTTATTTTCTGATGATTCTGGCCAGGATTTTAGAAAATGAATATGAAATTATTGTATTGTCACGGGTCCTTTACAAGTATACAAAATTTCAAGTTGATCCAATTACACTGCTCAAAAAAATTAGGGGATATTGTAGAATAAACTATTAAGACTATGTTTTTAGGAACAGTATTAGATGCAATCACTTTCCATTACTCCAAAATAATGTAAACAAGAGTTTGAAGTCATTACGTAACCTCTGTACCACACCAGATGTCAAAGAGATCCTGATTAGAAATATTGCAAACAAACAAAGCAACATTAACATGGGTGAAAATGTTTCTTTAGTATGGTGTATGGTCTCCTCGAACGGCCAGCACTGCCTCACACCTGTGTGGCATTGAAGCAATGAGGTTAGCAATGAGTTCTTGGGGGATATGTGGCCACTCTTCCATAAGAGCAATGTGCAGCTCTGGAACAGTTGTGGGAGTGCTGGTCTGCCTGCAATGCGCCTGCCTAATGCATCCCACATATGCTCAATCGGATTTAAGTCCGGGGAGGAAGCTGGCCATTGCATACGCTCGATACCCTTCAATTCCAGCATGTCGTCCACCAAGCCACCTCTGTGGGGTCGTGCATTATCGTCCATAAAAAGAAAAGAATCACCTATGGCACCAGCACAAGGCACAACAAAAGGTCGGAGAATCTCATCTCTATACCTTACTGCAGTCAAAGTACCACCTTGGATGACGTAGAGGTCCGTACGTCCACCACTACTGACTCCTGCCCACACCATCAATCCACTGCCACCATATGGGGATCTTTCACGTACAAAAGCTGGATTGTTTCGTGTCCCTTTTTGCCTCCAGATGAATACACGCCGACTATCACATTCCACGTTGAATCGCGACTCATCAGAAAAAAGAACTGATCTCCATTCGGCATGCCTCCACCCACGATGTTCCTCCGCCCAGTTTCTGCGATCTCTACGGTGTTGTGGAGTTAACCTGGTACACACCATGGGCCTACAGGCATAGAGACCACTTCCATGCAGTCGATTATGGACAGTTTGAGTTGACACCCTGCGTCCTGTTACTGTTTGAAGTGTATTTCGCAGTTGAGTTGCATTCTGCTGTCTATTCCGACGGGCTGTTAACAGAGGTAATGGTCATCCCTTGCTGTTGTTGCCCGTGGTCGACCTTGTCCGGCTCTTCTGTGAACAGTATCTGTTCTTTGAAAACGATTCCAAAGTCTGGAAATCACGCTTTGAGACACCCCAATGGCTTGTGCCACCTCTTGTTGTGTCTGTCCAGCTTCTATCCTTCCTATGGCCCTCCAAGCCATTGGTTCAGGTAAATCACGTTGTCGAGGCATTACTGTCCCTAAGGCAAGTCATTCACTAACTGAAAACTGGACTGGATTTAAAAACAGCAACAAAACATTCACCCCCACAACACCCTTTCACATGAACAGTACAGACACTGCCCTCTGGTGTGGTACAGAGGTTACGTAACAACTTCAAACTCTTGTTTACATTATCTTGGAGTAATAGAAAGTGATTGCATCTAATATAATTCCAAAAACATAGTCTTAATAGGTTATTCTTCAATATCCCCTAATTTTTTTGAGCAGTGTATTTTAAGTGGGTGAAAAACGCGTTGAAAGATTCAGTTACATAGATAGATAGATAGATACAGGTCAAGCTAATATAAAGCGTGTAAAAATTGACTTCTTGATCCATTATTAACCTAATTTTTTATACACCCAATAATGTTAGTGTTTTTTTTTAAATTAAGTTTGTTTACTCTGAAGTGATTTTCTTATATTCTACTTAAAATGGACACAGTTATACAAAAACAAGAAACCAAAAAACTCTATGATGATCTTGAAGAAGATTTTTGGGCTGTAGGCCATGGTCATGAGGCTATTAGTTCCCCGACGTTTCTCCAGAGACTGCGTCTGGTATCCTCAAGGATCTTCTTCAAGATCACCATAGCAACTCCGGCCGTAAAAGTCTATGTGAATACAAAAAACTCTACTTTTTTTATTGTGTAAAGCATTATTTTATAAACTAAACAAAACTCCATGGTATGACAGGTCTAGAAGGCCCTTGGCCTACCATCCAGCTGATGGCCTCACATCTACATGTGTTAATCACAGAGGTAGATGATCATACTGCCAGTGTAGGGGTGATATGTGGTCAGCATGTTGGGTCCCCCAACTATTATAGCTGGTTTTCTGAACCTGGAGCCGCTACTTATTGTAGCTACCCAAATTCCTGACTGGTCCCATACTAACCAAAATTCCACGAGAATATTTCTTCCCCCATGGGGACTCAAACCACTACAAATCCATAGCTCTGCACCAAGGCATCTTGCCATAACCACTCAGCTACAGCATGGGGCACATTATTTTATGTATTGCAAATAATTTACAATTCAAATAATAAATTTAATTACACATGATCTAATTTAGGTTAAGTTCAGTTTTAAGGAGTCTCCTGGTACTTCCACTGACCGCAGCTTTGAGAGACATCCCTCTTATCTTCAACCATTTTTAAGACTATTGAATTTTAGTCTTCAAACCTGCCATCTGGATGAATGTGTAGATAGAAATTCAACAGTCATAAAGAAGGCTAAAGATGAGAGGGATGTCTCTCAAAACGGTGGTTCCATGCTTGGAGATTAAGATTTCATATTACGTATTAACTTTAAAATCTCAATGTTATTTCCCACAATATTTATGAAAAAAAAATTGTATTTTGAATTCCTGGTAAGAAATCTGTCTTCCTCCCACCAGCATATGCTCAATACAAATAATCAAAATCTTTAACCACTGTTTATAGTGACTATTTAACTCATGCTCCAAATGGGAGTCAATGACCAATCATGTTTTCAATGAATTTTGTTTTACAACCAATCACAGTCATGTTTTTACCTCGATATTTATCAAATTTTGTTTACCAAAATAAAGAAAGCTCCTCCTTTTTAATATTCTGAACAGGTCAGAGCATTATTTTGCAGTGACTGCTCCAACAAATATGTTGAATGTAGCACATAATGAACAGATTCCTTCGAACTACACATTTGATAATTGTGTATTCAATAATTGTGTTTTTAAATTATTTTACAGAGTTCTTTTCTAAAAAAATTAATTAACACATTACTTTAATAATATTTTCTCCATAGTTGCACCCATATTTACCATTTAATTTTAAGAAAATTAGCATAACCAAAAAACAAAAGGCTTATAACTGGCAATCTATCAAGAGAAATTGACAGTTCTCTCAGCTTTCAATCGGTATATAACATGTCATGCCATCTATTGACAAAACTAAAGAAACACTAAGAAGAAGCTACAGCTGCTCAACTGGCTCACAGCCGTCTGTGTAAGAATGGGCTTCACTTGATCAGCCGGCTGGGAGCCGTCTGTGTAAGCCAATGGGTTAAGAACCTATAATGTTGGTTATAATATACAATTTGATGTGTTTCATTTTTTCTCCACTAGGGTGGATTCTTACAATATTGCAAACAAATTTGGCAATAAATAATATGATCAAGTTGCAGTGATGAACAAATGAAACATAACCAAACATTTCTGATTTGGTTTCAAACATCGCCTTTTACATTACATATATAAATATTTTAATTTAAATAATGATTTGTGAGTAAACAACTTAATTTTATTCGTTAAACAGTCCTAACAAATGCCACTTTTGATTTCCAAATCCTCTAGATAATTTGGAAATCACTCATGGCATTACTTATGATGACTTGTCAGTGTATATTAATTTGCCTATTACAATCAGAATCTAGTTAGGAATGGAGACTGATGTTTGAAACATGTGCAGAAAAATCAAATTTATGACGTGAGATGTTTATTTCCAATTCATTCTGATCACAGACACTTCAGTTTATTTTTACTTTTATTTTTTATTGTACCTGTATTTTTTAACGTACTTTGCTCCAAACAGTGTACACAAACTTGTTCTTCACACAAAATCATGACTGTATTTCCATTTGATGTTTGCAATCAAGTAAACAGAACAGAATGAGTAAAGTGGATTCAATAAATATGGACGCATTTTGTACTGAAGAAAGAGTATGTGTGTCATTCCACTGTAATGAATATCATACTATATCAATGCTTTTATATCTCTTATGCTTTATAAATGCAGAATTATGAAAATTAAAAATCACGTACTTTTCTCACTTCTGAATGAACGTGCATATGCTAAAATACAAGAATTCTTATGTGCTGTATTTTTTATTTTACTTTAGGTAAAAGTTGCCTAATTCAATATTACCCGAGGACATGCAGTAGTATAGTTGGTTAAGGCAATATGCTACAAACCAGAAGGTCTGGGGCTCAAATCCAAATGGGATCAGAATGTTGAAATTGGCCTAAACCTTCAGATGGCACCATGACTCTGGGGTTGACTCAGTCTCTAATGAAAATGAGTACCAGATACTTATTCTGGAAGTAAAGGCGGCCATCACATAGGGCTAAAATCTTGTGCTGATTGTCTAAAAAAGTGGGAGCCTTAACCTCCTACTACCTCAAGGGTCTTCAGAGAGTGAGATCACTTTATCTTTAATATTCCCTATAATAATTAAATATTTTTTATTTAATTGTAGGCTGTATGTTGTGCAGAACTGATATATAATAAGTATTTCTGAAGTAAATTAAATTGGAAATAATAAATGTATATAAATTGACTCAACTATCTCTATGCAAAAATTTAATTTATTTATTAACTATAAAAAGTACAAAAATATTAAATATTTTCTGTCTGATCATCTTACCTCAATATTAACGTTGATTTGTTCTTGGACATGTTTTGAAACAATTGATTTATCATCAGCTTGTTCAGACTGGTTAGATCTATGTTTGCACACCCTGGATGCCGATGTCAGCTCCATCCTGTGATTGGCCAAAGAACCTCCAAAAGATATTTGAGAAGTTTAATATTAAATTAGCTCCGAAAAATAACTACAGTTTAAATGAACTAATAAAAACCGACAAAAATGAAAAAAAAAAAAAACTGATAAAAATAAAAAAATCAGGAATATATCAAATTGAATACATGGGATGTGAAAAGTATATATATATATATATATATATATAAGAAAAACAAAAAGAAACCTAAAAATTAGAACCAAAGAACACATAAGAAATATTAAAAATGGAGAAATAGAAAAATCTGCAGTTGCTGCTCATGTTTGATCTGAAAAGAAAACATAATATAAATTCAGACACTAAATTATTAAAATAGTTAGAAAATACAAAAGAGCTGACTATTTGGGAAAAAATCTATATTCAAAAGAACAAAAACAGAGTTATGAATTTTGAAATACCGACGGAGCATGACCTTGTTTGGAGGTTCTTCGGCCAACCACAGGATGGAGCTGACATCGACATCCAGGGTGTGCAACATAGATCTAACCGGTTTGGACAAGCTGACAATAAAACAGAATTGTTTTAAAACATGTCCAAGAACAAATCAACATTAATATTGAGGTAAGATGATCAGATTGAAAATAATTTAATTAAAATAACCTCAAAATAACACTTCCTAAAATTAGATACAAAAATATTGTTTCAATCTATTTTATGCACTAACACATCCCTGAAAAAAACATGCACATTATAGAAATTTATTATTGGTTTATTAAGCCAATTCTAGATGTTATTTTTAATCCTTTTAAAGTTACACATATATTTTTATTTTAAAACTATGGTAATAACTACAGTCTGGATTTCTATGTAATTACATTTCTTCCACTTACTTGTGTTTTGCACTCTTTTAACTTTACTATCTAACCTCTCTTGGTTAACTCTTGTTTTTTCGACCCCGACGCTATTAGGGCATCCGAGGGGCTAGGGAGTCTTTCCTTTCTTCCATTTCTTCTTTCCTTTATTTTCTTTTCCTTCTCCAGAAAAGCCTGACCAGAGGCTATAAGATGGTAGCCCATCACTGGTCTAGCCTTCCTTTGGCCAGCAACCAATCGAAGGGACTATTATTATGCTTTCAAGTCTTATACGAGAATTTCCCATACGGGAAAATTTTCTATAGGATCGTAACAGGCCTTGGCCTAATACTTGGGAAGGAAGAAGAAGAAGACATATTTTTTCCTCAGTATGTATCAGACTGAGAAGTTAAAACGTTAATGAATTAGGGTACTAGGACCATTATATTTCATGTTCATATTCTATATTTTTATATATTCCGGTCAATATTACATATTTTTACATATTATGTCAAATGCTTTATTGACTGCACACGTCCATCTGCTAAGTATTCACCAATTACTTCTGTGATGTCGAGAAATCGTTTTTAAAATATAAAAATATAATTTCTGCTCATCAACCAAAATTAATTCCTGAAAATATCAATAAATTTATTGTGACTTACTCTGTTTCGAGGCACTATAGAGTTTAGGAGTGTATCTACTCTGATGGAACATACTGTAATTATGTATGTAATTTGTGTAAAATTATTTTTTCACCTTATTAGTTGCATAAAAACTTGTATTCGCTTGGGAAAAGTATGAAATTCATGTTCCCACCATTAGAATAAAAAAATAATTTAATTAATTAGATAATTTTTAACATATCTTTGTAATTTTGATATTACATATTTTGTGGTTTATTGTTACATATTTATGTACATATTTCATAGGGTGATACAAAATAAAAACCTGGCCTCTAGCAATAAATTAATGAATTCTAAATTGAAAACTACTAAATTATTAATATGATAAAAAAAAACTAAAAAGCAATAAAATGAATAGTGCCAAAAAAAGTTTTTATACAAAAAATGAAACCTAATTCTCAAACCCAGAAGTAAGATTACTTCTCATTTAAGTTTAATCATAGAGAGAGAAAATGATAAGTTTTAATAGAAAGAGATTCTTTCTTTTCTTAGAATACCCTTTTTTCCCTAATTGAGACTTAGGTGCCCCCTATCGGGAGATATCTTAAACATCTTAATTTTAGTGTTACACTTATTTTTCTATAGATGTCAGTGAGTGGTATGTGATCAGCATTCCGACTCAATGAGACATCTAGTAGGAAACTGAGGTATTTTGATGATATATTTAACATATTCCAATCCTTGATACATTTATTTTTTTGAATAGAAAAATTAATGGTTGAACTGGAATCAAACTCTGGACCTCTGACTCTGTACGTCAGAGTACAATCCATTACACCATTCAACACCAGATACAACTGAAAAATTTTCTTTCCACTTATATAATTCTCTTACATCTAAAGACAGATAGCTCTCACTATCAACAACACCATCAGACAACTTCTATTCAAAGTATTTTTAATGAGAATATTACATTTACTTTTAGGCCTAAAATTCTCATTGAAAATACTTTGAATAGAGTCGTCTAATGGTGTTGTTGATGGCGAAAGAGAATTGTATAAGTGGAAAGAAAATTTGACAGTTGTATCGTGTGTAGAATGGTGTAATGGATTGCATGCTGACGTACAGAGTCAGAGGTCCAGGGTTTGATTCCTGGTTCAACCATTAATTTTTATTTAAAAAAAAACTTAAGTATTACTAGGATTTAATAAATATAGTTAAATTTTGCATAGAGGCCTTTTTATTCAAGCTTGTGGTTCTTTTAGGAGCCTGAAAAATCTTTGGATTTGGGACCCATAGCTTAAAGTCCCTCCCGGAGGACTTATCCTTTGGATTTTTCCAACCTTAAAAATCCATCGATCTCAGGCCAGGTTTGAACCTGCAACCCTCAGGACTAGAGGCAGGAACATAACCACTAGACCACAGCGGCTGAGAGAAAGAGAATTCAAAGTCAAAAAGCCAGGAATCAAAGTGGAAAAATTTGACATGATTAATAGAATGAAAATTTCAAAACACAGTGTTTGTTATATTTGAAGAGAAAAATATACGCCTGAATTGGGATTTGAACCGGATGTCTGGTTCTGTACACAACAGCTCTATCCACTAAGCTATCAGGCATTCTGATTCAAATGCATATTATTTCTCTCCTTTATTACATGAATTCCCGCATGCCTAGGTATGAACTTTTCATTCCACTATGCCTCTAGCGACTTCTTTAACAATATTTAATAGCCAGTGAAGCTTATTAATGATTTAAAATGTTAAATTTATCATTTCTCACAGAATGATAAAATTTATTAGAAGAGAAAAATATTTAATTTTATGTACGGGGTGAATCATAAATATGGCTATACGTTTGATCACGTTATGTGATGAAAACATTACCATTACAGGAAATATGAAATTACCGTTGGAAAGGCAATTATTCAAATTACAACAATGGAATAAAACAAAACAGTGTAGAACTTACATCATTAGTCAAAATGGCGTTGAATATGCAACAGCAAATTACAATTATTGCATGGGCAATAACGTATGCTAATGATCGTGAGGCCGCAAGATGGGCAAGACGTGAGTTTAACGTAGCATTGCAGCCATCGACTGTGGGGAAGTGGAGAAAACGACTGCTGGAAACGGGAAGAATGCAGAAAATCAAACTTCCTAGAAGGCCTCGCATTAACACGGATGCAAAAATAACAAAGAGAATTGTGGAGGTGTTCGACGCTAAGCCACAAAAATCAACCCGCCAAGCTGCACGTGGACCTCATATCAGTCAATCGAGTGTGTGTGTTGTAATTTGAAGGATTCCCTTTCCAATGATAACATCATATTTCCTTTAATAATAATATTTTCATCACAACATCAATCAAACATACAGCCATATTTTTGAATCACACTGTAGCTACATACAATATTAAAAAAATTGTTACCTAGTATAGTAAACAGGAAAGTAGTAAACTTCTGTCCTCAAATTTAAGTGTATCTTTTATACATGTATGAATGGATGCTATAATGTACAGTGCATTATTTAATGCAAGATCTGGCAACTCTGTGGCATCATGACATGTTACTATATATATAATATGAATATAATCTCAAAGATGCTTTTCATGTAAATATTCTGGATATGGTTTCTGAATATCTATACGAATTGTAGATGTTAAAAATCTAGACAAAGCAGATTGATATATTAAAAAGTTATTAAAAGAAATAAGACAAGGAAATTAGCCATGCAAAGGAGAGAAAAAATGTTTATTTACCTTTCTACACATTTTGATTTGCAGAACGACATACCCTGCAAGTGTTTCTCGAAGATCCACCACTTTCTGTTGCTGGAACCTTTCAATGTCAGTGAGAGCAAACCTTGAGAATTCACTGCAACATCAAACATATTAAATTTATATAATGAGAAGAAGCATTTTAATATTGCTTTTTAACACCGAATTCAAAACCGAGTGTCAAAGGGCTAACAAATTTTGCTTAAAATCATCTCATAACAGACATGGGATTCTTTCACATGCTGAAATCAATGATTTGATACCTACAGCTTTACTTCCTTTCTGAAAGAAATCACACTAATGGATTTTTTACCATAAAAATGCATTAAACCTGGCCAAGTTTGAACCCATGAAGCTTCGTTTGTCATGTCCTAAATTTAATACACAAAAAGAATTTTAAAGTACAATAGGTAGAAAGATAGAAGCAATGGTTTCAAAGCATTTGGCGTGAGGGAATTACAACGTATAAAGAGAAAAATTTGCATCTAGATCGCAACTAGCCTCGGTAGCTCAGTTGGTAGAGCATTTGGCCCGGAAAGCCAAAGGTCCTGGGTACAAGGCTCGGTCTAGGCGAAAATTTTTCTCTTCAAATATAACATTGAGAGGTTTATTTAATAATTAAGATATTTGGTCTGTATATTCTTACCTCTTATGTTTTTTTTTTACCATAAGAGGTAAGAATATATAGACCAAGGCTCGAATCTCTGAACGCATTAGACTGTAAAAGTTGTTCTCTGCCTGTACTCTGCTGAGAAAGTTGCATCCAAATATGTTTTTGCGTACTCAAAAATCTGTTCATGCGATAATAATTGTTGAAATTCCTAAGCTACCTGGCAAGGTGACTTAGCAGAGAAACGAATCGTGAGCAACCTGATGGGAACCGATGTAGTTTGAAACCTTGCTGTGTAGCTTGCTGCTTTATCCAAGATGTCGGACCTTGAAGACTTCGTTCATGTTTTTGGTATACGCAGAGAAGAGGAATTTGATAGAGTCTACCAAAGAATTCAACTGGAAGAACAAGAGAATCGGCATAATACTGCACGATGCAGACGTCGTCGTATACGGTATTATTTGTGGGATGCAAGCGTAAATGCGTTCCTCTAGCAGACGGAAAATAATGGAAGTGGTTTTATTGCTGATAATTCTGGGTAATTTCTTGCCAATATTATAAAAACGACGACTTTCATGCATGACCAGTTAGTGGGTAGCTAATTCGATCTTTGCACTTGCTCATGGAAAGTCAGCTCACCAGTGATTGGAAGTAATTTGAGTAGAGACTAATGTATTTGCATGCGGCCCTAAATATCTTGATTACACAAAAAGAAATCAAACAAGAGGCATCTGGGTAAAATTTGTTGGCACTTTCATTGTCAATTTCTAATGTGATGCTAATGATTTGAAATATTTGACAAAGATGTTCTACCAACTCACCAGTCTCATGGGCTGACTACAGCTAATGAGGTCCCAGGATCGATTCCTGGTAAGACCATAGGGATTTTTCCTTAAAAGGAATTATTCCTGAGATTGCCCAAGGTCTGGAATTTGGGTTAAGTTTAGGTTAAGGACTCTCCTGGCACTTCATTAACCCATTCAACTCGTATGACGTGACATTCACGCGTGCTCTAGTGAGGCCCAGTCTTCGAATGACGTGACATTCACGTCAAGCGCACGAGCTCATATATTTTGCAATAACTTCCAAACTACCCCATATATGTCAAATGTGTTAGCTTTACTAGGTTCCTGAAAGAAAGCATGTTGGACGACCCACTTTTTTTTGTAAGAATTCGTGTAATTAGTAGCTGTCTGTTTGTTGGAAATATATAGAAGAAATTTGTAGTGCTAAGTCTTTGAAAAGGTGTCTAAGAGGGTGTGTGGTAATGATCGTGACGGGATTCTGAGTTTATTAGAGAGTTTTGTCCTCGAAACATTAGACAGAACACCGACAGGAAAACTGAGGAGGGTAAAAGGGCAAAGACCTAGGGAAGAAATAAAAAAAAAAACCAAGACTCTGCCTGAAGTACCAGGATGCAAGGCGTTGACTTGCAAGAACCAGTTCACTGCCCTTTTCCCTATAATGCGTTGCACTGTAAAAGGATACAGAAAATTATTTTTCTATTTGATGGACGTATTTATGTTTTACTCTTTTGTGGTCTACAATAATTTCACAGATAGTAAGACAGCATATTTGACCTTCAGAATAGCTGTCACCAAGCAGTTATTGGAGACAATTCAGCTGCCATCCTAAAATGTGAGAGGCTCCCCCATCATCAAGTACAACCCCTGTCAGGTTACAGGCAAGGAACTGGGCTCACTTTCCATTGTATATCCCCAGCACAGACAATAAAAAGAAACCCTACAAACATGTGTTCAAAACAGAACAAAAGAAGTGAAATTAGATTTCAGTGCAAAAAGTGTGAAGTTCCACTTCATGTCCCGGAATGTTTTGAGATTTACCACACCAAAATATCGCTTTAGGCAGTACAATTATTCAGAAGCCTTCACTAAAATTTCTAAAGAAAAATATTTATTAAATTCCATTCTATGAGCATTTTTGTGTTTGCATGTAAAGAGCATGACACCTCCTGTCTTCCGTGGCCATTTAAATCTGAGCGGAGGGGAAAGTTAGCAGGCATTTAAATAAGAGTCCATTGGGTTAACATTTATCAGCCATCATATCATCGGGGCAATGTAACCTCAGGTATCGCAACTTAAGAAATAGATAACAATTCTGCCAATGCCAGGGGAGAAAGCCAGAAATCTCATATAAGACAACCTGGTTGCATTGAAAAAGAAAAAATCAACTTATAAATATTTGACCATTAAAAAACGCTCAACATCTATAAAATGATTAGATGCACTTAGTGAATCCTGTGAAATTAATAAAATTAATTATTTTATCAATTGCTTTACAGTAGCCCACAGTTCTATAGAGAATTTCAGGTAAATTTATCCTTTATAATGGTATTATTATGTATATGAGTAAAACCAGGTATGACCTCTGTTGGTACTATAATTTTAACAGACTTTTGCTTTAACTTTTAGAGAATAATATTCTAGACATTGTACTTACTTGAGCTCTTCCTGGGCATTACGGATGCTGTTCTTGCCTTCCTGAATTCTCTGATCCAGCAGGTTTACCTTCAACTCTCGAACCTCTTCGGTGTCAACAGTTCCAAAGAGACGTGACATCAGCCCGGACTTGCCTAGACAAGAATACACTACTACTGCACGACTCAAGAAGTCTTAATTCTAGCATGGGACTAAGCGGGGCCATGCAGCAGAGCTGTTTGGAATTACACCCAAGATTGCATGCAACAATGGGAAAGAACTTCTTTCATACCATATGCTACACAACAAAATTACAAACTATATTGTTCCAAGTTAACATTACTTAAATTGAATATCATATTCTCACACACATTTGATAACTTTTTTTCCTTCTATTTTTTTATGAGATGCTTCAACTGTTTTTTTTTTATATTTTAGTTTAATATTTTTAGAAAAATTGGGATGTCAATTTAGTTATCACTCCAACTTCTCTAAAAAGTGGTCTATTAAAAAAAAATGTTTGACAAAAAATATATAAAATGGTGATTCTTCCAGTTATATTACATGAAATACGGTCTCTTACTTTAAGAAAGAAGAAAATATTATTAGTGCTTGAAAGTTGTGAAAATATATTTTTCATGAAGAATGAGTCATTTTTATATATCTTACCTCATAGTTTATATTTTCTTAAACACAGGTACTGTAGGTTTGAAGAGGAAACATCCCTCCCATTTTCAACTATGAATAAACATATTTTTTTAAATTTTATATCTGAAGGCAAGGCCAAGTACTTTGGGTTATTGTAGGCCAGACAATGGTGGGTTTTATTTGATCTTTTTGTCCTTTTTTCAACATCTTTTTTATTGGTCTTTTTTATGGCCATTTTTTAAGTCTTGACGGATATTTTTTGCAATTTTACCTTTTTTTGATTTTTGTTTCTTTTCTTGTGTTTTTAAGGGTTCTTTTAATAGTGCCACACATTAGATTAAATTTATTTATTTTGTCATTAATATCTTAAATTTAAATTAAATTTTATAAAGTAATGGCTGTTCCTGTATTGATGTATGATCCAGAATGTTGGATGATCACTAAAAGACAAGAACAAAGATTGGAAGCAGCTGAGATGCGATTTTTAAGAAATATAGCAGGATATAGGCTACTCTGCTGGATAAGAAAAGAAATTAAGATATAAGAAAGGAACTAAATATTTTCAAACTTACAGACCGAATAATTAAATATAGGAATGACTGGAAAGAACATATTGATAGAATGTCAGAAGGAAGATTTCCAAAATTATTGCTAAATTATAAACTGCACAGAAGGAGAAATGTTGGTCGCCCACACAGAAGATGGTCTGAACAATTTTAACAATTCTAGCTTTTATGAAACCGGAATGAGCCAACAGATGATGATGATGACCTTCTTTTGACTACATTTATATCATTTGAATAATTAAAAATATGCAGTCTAGTCTCAATTCCAAATTCTTCTAAAAATATTATGTAGTTTTAGTTTCTAAATACTTTTCATATTCCAAACAACTTTATTATGCGAGAAACTACTGAACCCTCACAAAATAACACATTATTCTTAACCACAACCTACTAACTGCCTGAACTATTGTATTTCGACTTCAAATCTTCTAAGAAGTTGCCACTTTGTGACAATTACTTGAGCAGAAGATGAAGGTAGTGAGGTTGTCTCTATCCACTAGTTAGTAACTGCAACACTTTTTACATATTTTTTCCAGATTTTTAGGTCTGTTTAAATGTCTTTTATAGGCATTTTATAGGTCCTCAACTTCCGAGCCCTAATTATGAGTACTTGAGAATAAAGTGCTTAGGAAAAATTTTGTACCAAAGAGAGACAAACAAACAAGTGAATAAACTTTTTTAGGAATTAACACTATGAGGTATTATTTATTTAAGTAAAATTTTATTACCTCACCTCATATCTTCTTCTTCTTAGACTAGTTTCGGATTCTTCTTTGGTTCCATCATCATTTTTTTTACAACCGTTGTTATGTCATTCTGAAGAGCCACCTCTTGCTTCCTCTGTTGATAGACGAAAGAACTTCAAAATCAAATTATTTTTCCTGGGAATTTCAATGTTCATTAATTTCTCCTTTTCATTTTTTTAATGTATAACTTTACCCAAACTATTAGTTCTTTGGGGTTTTCTATTTGTTTTAACAAAGAACTCACGGTTTGGGAAAAAAATCTACATTAAAAAATGGAAAGGAGAAATTAATGAACTTCAAAATTCACGGAAAAAATGATTTTGTTTCCAGATTCTTTGGTCTACCAACAGAGGGAGCAAGAGTCAGTTCTTCAGGACGACATAACAGTAATGAAAATACTTATGCTGGAACTGAAGAAGGATCTGAAACTAGTCTAAGGAGAAGAAGAAGGAGAAGAATAATGAGGTGAGGTAATAAGATTTTACTTAAACCGACAAGTGAAGGTCTGAAAAATGCCTTTATAAACTATCTTGATGCTCTCCACTGTCAAGTATTACTATTAGATCCAATCCTCCAGACTTCTTGTAAGAGGAAATAAAGTCATCAGAGAATAAAAATTAGAAAATCTCTTTTGTTAAAATCTTAGCTTCCTGCTATGTTACATTAGGTGAACCAAATATATAAATAGAAAATTAAATACACACTCACTTTATAATGTATATTTATACACTGATTTTATAATGTGGATAATAATGAAACTTCTAATAAACTGAATGGTTATAACCAAGCATGAATTTGACTTCAGGTAATGAAATAGTAAAATCATTTTGAGAATATATAATTATACTATGTAATATTACAAATATAAATAAAACACAATTTTATATTAAATTACTCAAACCATATGAATCAATTTATTAAAATTTTAAAATGAATTTAAATCTAGAGTTACAAATGGTTCAGAATTGATATGCCACAATTAAATAGAATATAATATAGGAAACACCTGGACCAGCTTTCTGAACTATGTTTTAATCCAGAACATGCCAAGATTTTGTTGGAGAAAATCAACTATTTTATCACAAAATATTAACTTTTATATGAAAAATTTTGTTTATGATTCATTCATTTGTATTGAGAGCAAGTCCATTTTATAACTATTAGAGTGGAGTTGGATAAAAGATACACGTTTTCCAACATATACCATTGATATATATACATATTTTTTAAAATAATGTGATGTATCTATTCATTTCGAATCAGTATTTACAATAAACTTAAAAAAGAAATTGAATCACAATATTAGCCTAAAAAAAGCAGCACTTTTGATCCAAATTACAAACTGTAAATAGTAATCCTTGACTTTTCATATAACACTACTGTTAAAAATTATGCTCATTCGCAAGAATGAAGATATTTTTTGTAATTGAAACTTATGCACTTTATCATGAAAAAATGGAACATTATAAAATTTAAAATTAATTATTTTCATCTTACCTCCTATCCCGTCTTCTAATTAGATCGGTTTCATCTTCAGAAATTCAATGACCAATGAAACTGCCAAGGTTTCAATACCGGTCTAATTAGAAGATGGGATATGAAGTGAGGTGATAATTTTAATTTATACCACATAGTGATATTTCCTATAATAGTTCAATGGAAACTTTTATTTGTATTTTGGTATTAACATTGTGTATATTTAACTTTTGTAAGAATTAATCACTACGAGGTTTAATTTATGGTGAAATTAAATGTTTCTTACCCCTCCTCATATAAATCTTCTAAGTAGATCGCAATTTGAGACCATACCGGTCTCATCTTCAGACTTCTTGGCGACTGATATTATGTCAATCGGAAGAAACTCTTCTTCTACCTCTGTTGATAGACCGATGAACCTCTGGATCAGGTCAAAATTTGCAGGAATTTCAAAGTTCATAAGTTTTCCTTTGTTTTTCTGAATGTGGATCTTTTCCCAAACCGTGAATTCCTTTTGTTTGTCTATTTGTTTAATTAGACTGGCTTTTGATTCAATTAAATGTTTTTTGGACCAAGCATGAACTCATGCTGAAAATGGGACCGTTATGGTCTCGAAATCATGATCTACTTAGAAGATTTATATGAAGAGAGGTAAGAAACATTTCATTTCACCATACATTTTGCATATTGTTTAATTATGTTTTATTTCAGTTCTATTTAGGGAAGAAATTGGACACTGCTAAGAAAACATGTTTATGGTGACATGAACATACTACTGGGACATGAAATTAAAGAGAGAAATTTGTAGTTGGGCAAGGAGTTATCTGAGTAACTCGATAGTAGAGCCCAGCACCTAAAGCTGGACATCTTAGGTTAATACCAATTCATGTAGAAATTTTACTATATAGTTGTGTTAAACATTACTTACAGATGGCTTGTCTGTGTACCTTAACTTATATATTATGATCAAAATCAGCTTATAGCAGAGTAAAATCCTATCATAATGCCTCCAAGATTTAGAGGCAACCCAATTGTATTGTGAATTAAGTTTCACTACTACTGGGAGATGCAATTAAAGAGAGAAATTTGTTAATAATTAATATGTTAAAGGAAGTGACACTATGAGGTTTATTTTAATTAATAAATTGAGTTATATTTAACAACTCACCTCATAATTGTAGATTTCTTGAAGACTAGTTTTGATACATTTTCAATTCTATCATAGTTAGATGGAATTGAAAATGATAAAAAGATGTATTGAAACTAATCTTCAAGAATTCTACAATTATGAGGTGAGTTGTTAAATCTAACTCAATTTATTAATTGTTAATAACCGAGTTAGGATTTAACATTAATAGTGAGTGGAGAACATATTTTTAACGACTCACCTCATATAATTTCAAAATTTCTTTGATACCAGTGGTTTCAGAAAATATCTTGTCCCTCTTCAGTCATGGCTTCCACTGATGAAATTCTCTGGTTGTTGATTTCTCTAAGGACATCACCTCTTGTGCTGCCATCTTTGGTTGGGATTATAAACTTTGTAATTAAATTTTTATCCACTGGAATATCGAACTTCATAGATCGATATTTATTCTTCTGAATGAATATCTTTTCCCAAATTGTCAATTCCAACAGTTTATCCAATTGTTTTAGAAGTTTTGCCTCTTTTTTCAATTTTATGATGTTCTAGCAAACTATGTGCAGTAATTGCTGATTTTTCAATTTCACAATTTTTAATATTTCTAAAATGTTCTTTAGTGCATGTTTCCAAATTTCTTTTTGTTTTTCCTATGTATACTTTGCTACATTCAATACAATTTATTTGATAAATTCCAGATTTCTTACTGTCTGGGATGTTGATTTTTTTATTGATACTTAGAAGTTTTTCCAGACTAAATTTATTTATTGGTGCCACAGTTATGTTGGGTTTGTCAAACATTTTTTGAAATTTCCTATGTACTACTGGATGGTTAAGTAATTTTCTTGAATTTCTTCTTTTCTTTACTAACAGTTTATAGGGTAGAGCATTCTTTAAGTTGTTTTACCTTTTTGAATTTCTTTAATTTGTTTGATATTATACTCTTATTGAACTCATTTAATCTGGCTATATTTAGGATATTCTTGTATTCTTTCTTAAAATTTTCTTCTTTTAGAGGGACATTTATCAATCTATATAAGAGGCTATTAAATATTGCATGTTTATGGACCAGAGGATTGAAACCTGTTGATTTGATATAATTATCAGTAAGTGTATCCTTCCTGTATACATCAAATTAAATTTTTTGAGTTTTTTCATTCCTAATTATGTATAAATCTTCTTCTTCTTCTTTCCAAGTATTAGGCCAAGGCCTGTTACAATCCTATAGAAAATTTTCCCTCCTGCGTTTCATAGGACGGCCCAGTGATCTTCGTCCTCTTGGTATGTAATTATAAACAGCTTTGGGGATCCGATTTGAACTCATTCTTTCTAGATAATGTTTCCAATTTAGTTGGTACTGTTTAATATATTCCAAAATTGGCATAGTCTTCAATTCTTTTAAGATATCGGTGTTCCTTTTCCGATCCCATCTGGTGTAACCCGCTGTTCTGCGCATGAATCTCATTTTATAAGCCGTTATTCTGCTTTCATGATGTCTTTTTAGTGTCCATGTATAAATCTAAAAACGGAATTTGGTTTTCCATAGAATCAGAAATTGAAAACCAAATTCCGTTTTTAGATTTATACATAATTAGGAATGAAAAAACTCAAAAAATTGTATTTGATGTATAAAGGAAGGATACACATGCTGATAATTATATCAAATCAATGGGTTTCAATCCTCTGGCACATAAACATGCAATATTTAATAGCCTCTTATATAGATTGATAAATGTCCCACTAAAAGAAGAAAATTTTAAGAAAGAATACAAGAATATCCTAAATACAGCCAGATTAAATGGGTTCAATAAGAGTATAAAAATTGTGAAATTCAACAAATCAATGGGAATCATTAATACAGTTTTAAAACCTTCATTAGTGCAAAAATCAACTCGTACTCGTCTTTATCAAATAATGGCTCGACCAGTCCTATGTTATGGGAGTGAAGTGTGGACTATAAGGACGAGAGATGAAAGCAGACTAACAGCTTGTGAGATGAGATTTATGCGCCGAACAGCTGGCTACACCAAATGGGATCGAAAGAAAAATGTAGAAATCCTTCAAGAACTTAATGTGTCACCAATACTGGACTACATCTCCAGATATCAGCTAAACTGGAAGGAACATGTCTCAAGAATGGCTAGATCCAGGATCCCCAAGGCAATAATGAACTACTGTCCAAATGGGAAACGGTCACTTGATCGGCCTATGAAAAGATGGCATGGAAACTGCTTTCTCAGGCTGTAACAGTTCTTTAGGACTAATACCTGGCAGGATGATGATGATGATGAATAAGAGTATAATATCAAACAAATTAAAAAAATTCAAAAAGGTAAAACAACTTAAAGAATTATTTATATTATTTTTGGTCTGGACATCTTACCTCAATATTAATGTTGATTTGTTCTTGGACATGTTTCAAAACAATTCTCTGTTTTATCTTCAGCTTTCCCAGACTAAAACAGAGAATTGTTTTGAAACATGTCCAAGAACAAATCAACATTAATATTGAGGTAAGATGTCCAGACCAAAAATAATATAATTAAAATAACCTCAAAATATAACTTCCTAAAATTAAATATTAAAGAATTATATTTGAAGAGAAAAATCCTTCAATGAGAAGTGTTAAATTAATAATAAAATCGTCAACTTAAAGAATGCTCTACCCCTACAAACTGTTAGTAAAGAAAAGAAGAAATTCAAGAAAATTACTTACCATCCAGCAGTACATAGGAAATTTAAAAAATGTTTGACAAACACAACATTACTTTAGCACGAATAAATAAATTTAGTCTGGAAAAATTTCTAAATACCAATAAAAAGTCAACATCCCAAACTGTAAGAAATCTGGAATTTATCAAATAAATTGTAATGATTGTAGCAAAGTATACATAGGAAAAACAAAAAGGAATTTGGAAACACACACTAAAGAACATTTTGGAAATATTAAAAATTGTGAAATTGAAAACTCAGCAATAGCTGCACATAGTTTGCTAGAACAATCATAAAATTGAAAAAAGAGGCAAAACTTCTAAAACAATTGGATAAACTGTTGGAATTGACAGTTTGGGAAAAGATATTCATTCAGAAGAATAAATATTGATCTATGAACTTTGATATTCCAGTGGATAAAAATTTAATTACAAATTAAGTTATGTAGATAGGAAATAACACTATGAGGTCTTTAATATTGTTTATTTTTTATTTCACTCACCTCATGCTGTGTCACATTCACAACTGACGAAGGCAGCCGGACGTCAGTTGTGAACACAGCATTGAGAATGTCACAAAGGATGTGACGAAACCCTAGGTATGCTAGGAGTTATGTAGTATGAGGCGAGTGAAATAAAAAATAAACAAAATTTAATTACAAAGTTTATAATCCCAACCAAAGATGGCAGCACAAGAGGTGATGTCCTTAGAGAAATCAACAACCAGAGAATTTCATCAGTGGAAGCCACGATTGAAGAGGGACAAGATATTGTCTGAAACTGCTGGTATCAAAGAAATTTGAAATTATATGAGGCGAGTCGTTAAAAATATGTTCTCCACTCACTATCAATGATATAACCTCATAATGTTTACTTCCCAATATTAATTTAAATATAGGATTTAACACCTTATCTCAAAGATATGTTTCAATTTTAAGAAAAGAAAAATTAACACCTGAACCAAGGCTTGAGCCTTAGATCTCTGATTCTGTACATCAGTGCGATACCAATTACCATTTGAGCACCGATAAGAATGTCAACACTTCTAGTCTTGATGTTCTTATCGGTGCTTCAATGGAGTGATTGGTATCACACTGATGTACAGAATCAGAGATCCAGGATTCAAGCCCCAGTTTGAGTGTTAATTTTTCTTTCTTAAACAAATTCAATCTAGGATTGGAAAGTGTTAATTTAAATAAAAACAATGACAACACGTTTCAATACTTCTGTGTATCATCTTCAGCACCACCTAACTGTTGAATTGGTGGATGGCAATCCTGTAGATTGCTTCCTACTCTCTCTGGCAGTGGACCGATGAACTTCCAAATTAAATATATTTAATTAATGTTGGGAAGTAAACATTATGGGTGGATTTCTCAACCGAAGTCTAAACCACGACCGCGGTTTTCCGATTATTTATTGTTTCCATAACATCTATAAAAATTAGCGAAAATTCACAGAAATTGTTATGAAACCATAGACATGATTCAGACATTTGTTTTAGGAATTAACAGCCGTAGATTTTCAGTTTAATGTTGTTATGGAAACAATAGAAAATAGGAAAACCGCGAATCGTTGTCTAGACTTCGGTTGAGAAATCCACCCTATGAGGTATAATCATTAAAATTCATCGGAGAACATATTGTTTAAACAACTCACCTCATAGGATTCTGAGACGAATATGATACGGCCCTAATAGTGATTAAGGAATATAAGAAATGAATAAATAATGAAGGAATAGAATATAGTTAAAAATAAATTAAGTTTTCATGTTGGTAAATGAGTTCTCACAAGAAGCGGTTGAAACCCTAAGTAAAAGAGGGTCATAAACATGTAACTCCTCAAATTAGACCTGAAATGTTTAAGCTGGGTCTAGCTTCAAAAACTCACGTTTGGGAGAAATGTCAGACTCCAAATTTACAATCGCGGAGAGCCCAAGCTGGCAAACACACTCCCTAGCCGTGAGAATAAAATCAAAAGGTAGGTGGTGGTTTAAATAAAATAGTTACGGCCCTTGGATGACATGTGATTAATATTCTAACCAATCAAAATGAGAGTTAGGGTATAGACCATATATGGGAATAATGGTCCTGACTTCGATACGGAACTCATGAGGACAAAATTTTAAGACACTGACACTTATACTCGACACTTAGAAGGAAGAAGATCTTGAATGTATAGTAAAATATACCTTGTAACAACGGTTATGGACTTAGGGAAAATCTCCCGAACTCATAAGTCATTTGCTAGTCCTCATTAGCGAAATATCGAAGGCCAGTGACGGAAAAGTTTTATTTTCACTGTGTAACGTGCATTTAAATTGGCAAAGATTAATTAAATAAAATAATTCAAATAATTTGTGATTGTCTGTTCCCATGCAATTCTCCTTCCGAACCCGTTATAGATAGGAGTCTCAGCGCTCACCCTGAAACAGGAACCGACTAGCTACCGAGGAAGGGCAAGTAAATTCACAATTAAATCAAAGTGAAACCCCAGTGACATTTAACAGCCCCTCCTAAACGTACTGCCCCAATTCATGCTTCCATGATATTGCGATTTCAAACATAGTCATGTTCATCGTCAGCCATAACTCCGACTGACGAAATTCTTCGGCTGTCAACTATTCTATTGTCGCGCCATCTTCAGTGCTGCCCATCTATGGTTGAATTTATGAACTTCGAAATCAATGTAATTCGTTTAGGGATATCAAAATTCATTGATCTATTTTGTTTTTCTGAATGTATATTTTTTCCCAAACTGTCAGTTCCAAAGGTTTCTCTACTTGTTTTAAAAGTTTAGCTTCTCTTCCAATTTTATGATGTTCTAATAAACTATGTGCAGCAATTGCAGATTTTTTCAATTTCACAATTTTTAATATTTCTGAAATGTTTCTTTTGTCCGAATTTCCAAATTCCTTTTTGTTTTTCCCTATATAAACTTTTTTGCAATCTTCACAATTTATTTGATAAATTCCAGATTTCTTACTGTCTGGAACATTGACTTTTTATTTTGGTACTTAGAAGATTACCAGACTAAATGTATTTATTGCCAAAGAAAATGTTGTATTTGTCAAAAATTTTTTTGAAATTTCCTATGCATTTCAGGATGGTAAGTAATTTTTCTTGTATTTTTTCTTTTCTTTTGCAATTTTGTAGAGTAGTATATTCAATTAAGTCTTTTTTTGTGTTGAATTTCTTCAACTTATTTATAATTAATTCTTTATCAAAACCATTTAATCTAGCAGTGTTTAAAATATGTTTTAAAACTCTTTATTGAAAATTTTCTTCGTTTAATGGTACATTTGTCAATCTGTAAATTAAGCTATTGAATATTGCATGCTTATGAGCAATGTGATTGAAGCCTGATGATTTAATGTAATTATCTGTATGAGTTCCTTTTCTAAATATATCAAATTCAATTTTCAATCCAAAAAAGGAATTACTAAGCTATGTGTCAGTAATTCTTATTTTACCTATAATGGAAAATTTTACCAACAGGTTTCGGGTTTGTCAATGGGTAATCCGCTCTCACCATTTTTAGCTGATTTGTTCATGAGTTACTTGGAGTGTCAAATCACTGAAGCATGCTCAGTTGGTAGAGCACTTGGCCCGGAAAGCCAAGGGTCCCGGGTTCGAGTCCCGGTCTAGGCGAAAAATTTTCTCTTCAAATATAATTTATCCTTCAATGAGAAGTGTTAAATTAATAATAAAATCGTCAATAGAAGCCCTACTGGCTATAAAGTAGTGTTAAATTCCCAATAAAAAGTCTTCTTAACTAAGAAGCCGCCATTTGCAAGATAGAAGCTATAGGTTTTCAAGCATTGGCACGAGGGAATTACAACGTACATAAGAGAAAATTTGCATCTAGATCATAACTCGCCTCGGTAGCTCAGTTGGTAGAGCACTTGCCCGGAAAGCCAAGGGTCCCGGGTTCGAGTCCCGTCTATGCGAAAAATTTTCTCTTCAAATATGCCCATGGATGTTTAAGACTTGGTACAGATAGTGGATGATATTTTTGCAATAATAAATTCTAAAGATATTGAAGATGCTCCTTAAATTATTGAACCTTCAGGATGAATCAGTAAAGTTTACAGTTGAATTAGAAAAAGAAAAAATTTCCTTTTTTGGGATTTATGTATAATTAGGAATGATCAAACACTGAAAATTGAATTTGATATATTTAGAAAGGGAAACTCATACAGATAATTACATTAAATCATCAGGCTTCAATCACATTGCTCATAAGCATGCAATATTCAATAGCTTAATTTACAGATTGAACAAATGTACCATTAAACGAAGAAAATTCAATAAAGAGTTTAAACATAAATCTTAAACACTGCTAGATTAAATGGTTTTGATAAAGAATTAATTATAAATAAGTTGAAGAAATTCAAACACACAAAAAAGACTTAATGAATATACTACTCTACAAAATTGCAAAGAAAAGAAAAAATACAAGAAAATTTACTTACCATCCTGAAAATGCATAGGAAATTTCAAAAAATTTTTGACAAATACAACATTTCTTGGCAATAAATACATTTAGTCTGGTAATCTTCTAGTACCAATAAAAAAGTCAATGTTCCAGACAGTAAGAAATCTGGAATTTATCAAATAAATTGTGAAGATTTGCAATAAAGTTTATATAGGTAAAAACAAAAAGTAGAATTTGGAAATTCGAACAAAGAAAACATTTCAGAAATATTAAAAATTGTGAAATTGAAAAATCTGCAATTGCTGCACATAGTTTATTATGAACATCATAAAATTGGAAGAGAAGCTAAACTTTTAAAACAAGTAGAGAAACCGTTGGAATTGACAGTGTTTGGGAAAAAATATACATTCAGAAAAACAAAAATAGATCAATGAATTTTGATATCCCTAACGAAAATTACATTGATTTCGAGAGTTCATAAATTCAACCATACATGGCAGCACTGAAGTTGGCGACAGTAAAATAGTTGACGGCTGAAGAATTTCGTCAGTCGGAGTTATGGCTGACGATGAACATGACTATGTTTGAAATCGCGATATCATGGAAGCATGAATCCTATGAGGTGAGTTGTTTAAACAATATGTTCTCCGATGAATTTTAATTTCCAAATTAAATGCTTATCTCCAAGAAATTTCAAAAGGATTTAATTTTGGAGTTCAGAAAGGAGTATGAAGCAACATACAGGATTGCCAACCACCAATTCCACATTTTCGATAGATGCTTGAAGAGGATAAAGGGGGAAATAATTGAAATATGTCTGCGAAAAAAATCTTTAATTATGAGTGTGAAATGTTATATTCCACTTCAATTATTAATTAAAATAAACCTCATAGTGTTACTTCATTTAAATATTAATGAGAGAAATTTGTTTTTTCTTAAATTATTAATTTAATACTTCTCACTGACGGACAAATTTTGTATTTGAGCAGGAGTTGTCCGAGTGGTTTCATGATAGAACATCCAGCAATTTAAAGTTGGAGATCTTGGGTTTAGAAATCCCGATACAAGGGATAAATGTTTCTCTTTATATTGTGTTATCCTACTCTGCTACCAAATGGCTTGTCTGTGTATATTACTTTAATATATTTACACAAAAAAAATCACTGTTATAACGCTGTAAGTTTATTTCTTCGTGATACTCAATATATATTATAAGGAGCAATGTCATTATTTACTATCTGTCACACACAAGTAGGTACGGTGATAAGGAAGAAAGGAGAATGACATTTTTTTGTTTTGTTTTGCCCACCTTTTTGAACATTGTCCTTCTCAGTGGTGCGTGAAGCCCACTTGATTTTTCTGCTTTTTCCAGCTGCAGTTGAAGCAAATTTCGTTGAGCCGTCGACATACTGGCCCCTGCAGTGCACCATCAAAAAAAAAACAAATATTCGCTTCAGTTTATCTTCAAACAGTTTTTTCCTCTCTTCTAACTGCATATCTATACCCAGGCAGTCCAATTGAGTCCAGATAGTGACCTGCTTTCCTGCAATCATAACAGTATTACAATAAAGTTGAAACCAACCAAATTATCTCATCCTTAGTGCTTGGGATGACAGGTGAATGGAGAAGACCACATAACAGTGAACTACATGGTCTTTATAGGAAGCCAAATATAATAAGAACAGTTAAAGCTCATAGACTCCGATGGGCAGGACATGTGGCACGAATGGGGAATGAAAGACGTGCATGGAAGCTTCTTGTAGGAAAACCAGAGGGAAAATGCCCAGTTGGTAGACCAAGAATGAGGTGGGAGAATAATATTAACTATGATTTGAGGGAAGTAGATTATACAGGGAATGATTGAAAACATTAGCTCAGGATAGGGATGTATGGAGAGCTTATGTCTGTGCAGCCATGAACCTATGGGTTCGATAGTGCCAGTGAGTGAGTGAGTTAGTTAGTCAGTGCTTGTTGGGATTCGTATTCAAAAGATGGTCAAATGACTAAGCACAAGTTGTTGAAAAAAGAAAGAGGCTGATAATCTGTTTTCTGGCCACCAAGAAATAACAATTCCATTTGATGTTTTTATTATAAATTTAACATTTCTCATTGCAGGTCAAATTATATTTGAAGAGTTTGAACCCAGGACCTTTAGCTTTATATGCTAATGCTCTGTCACTGAGCAATCTAAGGCTTCCAATCTAAACACAAATTTTTCTCCTGTACTTTTCAATTTCCGAGAGCGCCAAAGACTTGTGAACCATTGTTTGACACTTGAATGGTGGCTTCTTATTTAAGAAGACTATTAATGGGATTTAAGATTACTTTATAAAGCCAGTTATGCTCTTTTTCAATTACATCGAATGTTAATTCCCATTAAGTCTTCTTAAATAAGAAGCCGCCATTCACATGTTGAGCAATGGTTTGCAAGCATTTGGCACTCTCAGGAATTTAAATATATGAGGGAAAAATTTGCATTTAGATTGAAGACCTTGGATAGCTCAGTGGCAGATCATTAGCATATAAAGCTAAAGGTCCTGGGTTCAAATCCTGGTCTAGGCTTATGTTTTCCTCTTCAAATATACCAATTCCATTATTTATGGTTTGAGACTTGAAATCAAATGTAAATTTTTTCGCCTAATGAGTTGCTGGCCCAGAGGGGTATTATTGTAGGGTTCCCACTAATGTAGCATTTCCTCTACATTTAACATTAACAGCAAATGAGATGCGATTTATGCACCGTACAGCAGGTTACACACAGTGGGACCATAAAAGAAATGAGGAAATTATGGAAGAGTTGGATGTAGAACCTATTCTTCACCATATACAAAACTACCAGAACAACTGGAAAGCCCATCTTCAACGAATGCCGTCTCATAGAATTCCAAAAGCCATACTTTGCTACTGCTCCCAAGGCAAAAGTTCGCTGGGACATCCAAAAAAGCGCTGGATGAAAAATTCCTCTTTGAGACCATAACAGGCCACATGGCCTAATACTTGCTGGATGATGCTGATTAGAGCGAGGAATTTATGAAAATTTCATGTTTTAAACTATTTGTCAGAGAGCGCTGAGACAAGTATCTTTACATTTCATGATATGTAGAATCAAATAAGACCAACAAAAAACTTCATATTTCATAATATTTAGTAAAATGTTCATATTTTTTAGTGAAAATTTCATACTCTCCTTCATATTTTTCAACTTTTCAAATTGCCGTATTTTTTTTTCAATAAAAGTTCTAGGAATTCATTAAAATATTTCTTGAATAAATGTATTTATGTAATTTGTGACAGTGTAACTTGGTAGACAAGTGAAAATTCTTCAGTATCCCTTCTGAACAAGATAGATAGATTTTATAAAAGCAAAATAATTAGATGAGGAGTCACAGAGTGACATGTTTAGAATGGAGCTTTTTGTCCTTAACTCGATCCCCAGACAAGAACATGAGCCTAGATGAATAAGTAGAAGAATGATGTTTTTATTATTAATTTAACATTTCTCAATGAAAGATAAATTAAATTTGAAGAGAAAAATTTTCGCCTAGACCGGGACTCGAACCCGGGACCTTTGGCTTTCCGGGCCAAGTGCTCTACCAACTGAGCTACCGAGGCGAGTTACGATCTAGACGCAAATTTTTCTCTTATATACGTTGTAATTCCCTATCGCCAAATGCTTTTGAAAACCATTGTTTCTATCTTTGCAAATGGCGGCTTCTTAGTTAAGAAGACATTTATTGGAAATTTAACATTACTTTAAAAGCCAGTAAGGCCTCTAATGATGTTTTTATTATTAATTTAACATTTCTCAATGAAAGATAAATTAAATTGAAGAGAAAAATTTTCGCCTAGACCGGGACTCGAACCCGGGACCCTTGGCTTTCCGGGCCAAGTGCTCTACCACCAAACTGAGCTACCGAGGCGAGTTACGATCTAGACGCAAATTTTTTCTCTATATACGTTGTAATTCCCTATCGCCAAATGCTTTGGAAACCATTGTTTCTATCTTTGCAAATGGCGGCTTCTAGTTAAGAAGACATTTATTGGAAATTTAACATTACTTTAAAAGCCAGTAAGGCCTCTAATGATGTTTTTATTATTAATTTAACATTTCTCAATGAAAAAGATAAATTAAATTTGAAGAGAAAATTTTCGCCTAGACCGGGACTCGAACCCGGGACCCTTGGCTTTCCGGGCCAAGTGCTCTACCAACTGAGCTACCGAGGCGAGTTACGATCTAGACGCAAATTTTTCTTATATATCGTTGTAATTCCCTATCGCCAAATGCTTTTGAAACCCATTGTTTCTATCTTTGCAAATGGCGGCTTCTTAGTTAAGAAGACATTTATTGGGAATTTAACATTACTTTTTAAAAGCCAGTAAGGCCTCTAATGATGTTTTTATTATTAAACTTAACATTTCTCAATGAAAGATAAATTAAATTTGAAGAGAAAAATTTTCGCCTAGACCGGGACTCGAACCCGGGACCCTTGGCTTTCCGGGCCAAGTGCTCTACCCAACTGAGCTACCGAGGCGAGTTACGATCTAGACGCAAATTTTCTCTTATTACGTTGTAATTCCCTATCGCCAAATGCTTTGAAACCATTGTTTCTATCTTTGCAAATGGGGGCTTCTTAGTTAAGAAGACATTTATTGGAATTATTAGGGAATTACAACGTATATAAGAGAAAAATTTGCGTCTAGATCGTAACTCGCCTCGGTAGCTCAGTTGGTAGAGCACTTGGCCCGGAAAGCCAAGGGTCCCGGGTTCGAGTCCCGGTCTAGGCGAAAATTTTTCTCTTCAAATTTAAAAAAAATCAAATTTAAGTAGAAGAATGTTGAATATTCTATAGCTCAGGTATAATAGCTGTCAAATCGTTATTGTTACCTGGAGCAGTCCTTACTTTGTGAACAGATTACAGCATTTAAATATAGGAGAGGACTGCTGAGTAACTTGAACAGAACAGTAAAGTAAATTACTCCACTACAGGCCTCAAGAGGCCCTTGGGTAGTAGGAGGATAAGGCTACCACTTTTTTTGGTCAATCAGCACTTGATGTCAGCCCTGCATGATGGCCACTTTTACCTCCAGAACAAGCGTCTGGTACTCATTTCCGTTTTAAGGCATTTGTGAAAATTATAAAGTTCATGTAGGTAAGGGCATCAAACTATCGAATATAGCATGATACAAGTATGCTGCCATAACTATTTGTGTGATGTTGAGCATATTCTTTCAATCGTGCAAAACAATTCTGACCGACAGGCCTTATAGTTTACTATCAGAAAAATATAGAAAAAACAAATCTGCTATATTACAAACAGAATTGACAATTGGATTGTTCAAAACACAATTAGAACCAAGATTATGGACACTTTTTTAGACCCATTTCATGAAAAAAAATGTTAAAATAATTCTTAAACTACATTTCATCCTCACCATGTTTGAAGTTCAATATTAAATGTAACTTTAATTGCAAAGAGAGTTCTGAAACAATCCCTGGAATCAATTATGGACTAATAACTTTTAACCATCTTGTTTCTTTCTCAAATGTTACCATCTGGAATGGTTTACCTTGTATTTTAAATCGTCCAATTTAATGCTATTGTTACAACTGCATATCCCAGGAATTTAATATCTTTATTGCAATGTAAAATTAGCAATAATCCCACCTATACGTGCTCTTCTAAACTTTGTTAGTGCTATATTTCGTGGAAACCTGTTTTGTTTTTTACGTTACAAACAATCTTTTGTTTTTTGTATATGTTTGTTTGTTTCATAATTAAATGTCATTCAGTATATTAATTAATTGTATTATTACATACCCTCCTCATAATGTTTAATTTATGAAGGTAAAGTGATTCCACTACAGTCTAGGGAGACCTTTGGGGTAGTGGCTTGTTGAAGCTTCCCCAATCTTTCTAGACAGTAGACACAAGGATATCTGCAGGGTTAGTCGGATCTGCTTATGGGTGCATTTGTGCCCAGAACATAACTCTAGTACCCACTTCCATTAGGATCTGAGACCCCAGGTCCACAATGCCACCAGAAGGTCTGGTCCAGCTAAAAAATCTTGTCAATATCGAGACTCGAACCCAACGGCTTTCCTGTTTGCAACCACACGTTTCTTTAAACACCTATACTATGGCGTGATCCATTAAAATGTTTCAGATCATGAATATGATATTTTATATTGTGTCAGACATTAATGAAAAAAAGCTAATTAAAATCGAAATAAAAGTAAATATCTTGCTATCTTGAGCTATACATAAGTTCTGTTTGTCTCATTTTATATGCTGGTATGCACACTTATATAAGTTATAAGTGAGTCTATGTACATAAATATATGTAAAAGTTTAGAAAATTGTAGCTTCATAATATTGTTGCATCATAATTTTAATATTTTTCATAATTTTGTCCTTTAACTATTTCATATTTTCGTATAAATTTTCTTACTATAATTCCTCGATCTATGTTTCATATTTTGTCTTACAGATTCATTTTTTCGTATAATTTTCTTCATATAATTCCTAACCTCTTCCTTCGCTCTAATGATGATTATTTATGTTTTGTTTTTTTTTTTTTCAAAAGTAAGAGAAATGCCCATTCATAACTCTCCTAGCATTCACAACCAGAAGTTTGCCACTGCTACAATATGTCCCACTATTAACAAGTATGGAGAGGAAGACAAGATAACAGGAATAATGTTAATAATAATGTAAGCATTTGTTTTTAATTTTCTGTTAAAAGAATCCATTTTTTGTTTTAAAATCAGTGTAGTAATATAGCGATGCAAATATACAGACTCTCCTACATAAATTGTGTCCTCATCTGCTCATGGTCCATCCACCTTATGATGGAATTATTATTTCGTCACAAAAAGTTGAAAGTAAAACAAAAGTAATGGCATTTTGTGGAAGAAACACTCTGCATGCAAAAATAGTGATTGGAGACAAAATATTGAGCAAGTATCCCACTTTAAATATTTAGGATGTGATTTCAGCTATGGATATAAAGATATTGAACATAAAACTCATCAGTTTCAAGCTATTTGTGGCACAATAAATAGAACATTGAATAATAAAGCCCATAAACAAATAAAATTAACATTTTATAAAACAATGGCAGTCCCTGTCCTTTTGTATGGGAAAGAATCTTGGATTATCATTACCAAACAAGAAAGTAAAATCCAAGCAGCCGAGATGAAATTTTTAGGAAGAGTAAAAGGCTGCACTAGAATGGACCAGATAAGAAACGAGGATATACGTGAAGAACTGCAGACCTACTCCATAAAAGAAAAGATATTTAACAACAAGATTCAGTGGAAAGAATGTAGAAAGAATGGAAGAAAGTAGATTATCAAATAAAATCTTACATTATTTTCCAAGAGGAAGAAGAGATGTCTGACGCCCTCGGAAGAGATGGTCTTAGATCTATCAGTGAAGACGGAACAGGCAACTAATACCTAAACCAGGAAGTGAAGAAGAAGAAGAAGAAGAAGAAGAAGAGGAAGAAGAAGAAGAAAAAGTTGCATGTATAATGACATTCGGCTTTAAGCAAGGAGTCAGTTGGCACTGTAGATTATCATTCATTGTGCCATAAAAAGTTATTGCACTGTGTAAATAGTATAAAGAAGAGTTCACAAATTTGAGCAGAAATCATTAAATAAGTATCGTATTTTACAGACTATAAAACACACCTTAATTTTTAAGCAATTTTTTTAAAAAATAACATTTTTACCAGTTTTATTATTAGATTGCAAAGCCAGATTAAAAAATCATAGTATATAAAACCGTTCTGATTTTTAAAATCCCTGAAAATTGTCATCTGAACTTTCTTCTTCTTCCTCTTTGTCGTCATCGTTGTCCTCTTCATATATAAGATGGTCTTCACTGCCATCGCAAGTGTTACTTACGCCACACTAAGATTTAACAATAATGTCTTCTCTCACTCTAGACCATGACTTTTTTAATCCACTGACACACTTGTTTGATTGAATGTCGTTTTAAAGCTCCCTTTGGCATGAATTCATGTTGGGTTTCATCCATCATCCATTTGTTCAAGTTCACTGGTATCGTAGACTGTATTGACACATCATAGGCTAGACAGAGTTCTGGGTTTGTGATGGCGGGGCTGGAGGGAGACAGTGTTAGCAAGCTTGTGAATCCCCACAACTCATGTTCGTCACATCGGTGCACTGCTGCTGCCAGTTGAATCCAATGTTGCCAGATAGAGATAGGTTTCCCGCGGCATCGAATATATGACCATTTTTAAGACTGGCAGGAATTTTAAATCAAACACTGGACATTTTTATATTAATTAAGAGTATAAGATGCAACTGAATTTTGGAGGCAAATTTTTTTAAGCAAAAAGTGTGTCTTACAGTCTGTAAAATACAGTATACAATTCTGCATTAAATTAAGATAACCAAATTTTCAAGATTATTTTTTATTGGTTTTAACCTGAACGTGCCACATATCCAAGGCTTACTGTTATGATTATTTGCAGATATAGGGACTCTCATCTAATCCCTAATCCAAACAAAATATTTTTTTACTTGTCTTGTACTATCGTTTGGTACAACATTTTTCTTAAAATGACAAACGAAAGGGGTGATTAAAAATGTATTTAATTAAGGAGAGCCTGCTCAGAATGAGTAGGCAGCCTATGTCATTATGTAATATCTTTTATAAAAAATTACCTCTCAATACCTTGGGATCTTGTACTATAAATATTCAACTTACCTGCAAGCCATCTCCCATCTCCTTCTCTTTTGCACTCCACTCACTAAATACACGGCCATAATTAGCATGCAGCTTGTGAAGTGTGTACAATCTCTCAACCATCCGGGCTCGAACCCGCAACAGATTCCCCAGATTGCTCTGAAAACAAAAGTTTCATAGATATCTAAAACCAAGAAAGCAACTGTATAACACACAATGATCAATACATTAGGTTTGCTAATAAGTAGGGCAAGGCAATTAATGATTTTGCATCTTTTTCTTACGAAGGTTAAAAAATTGCTTGCATATATGAAAATGTATGGCATTAAAAAACGGATTAAATAAAAGCAATTCGTTAGGGCATTTTTTTGCATTTTCTTAACTTTTTTAGGGTTAGGTCATTTTTTGGCAATTTTTAGGTCATTTTGAGCATTTTTTACACTTTTACGGAAGGCTGTGACATTATTTGTATTTGATTTAAGATTTTTATTATAATTCAGTATTTTTCCTTGTCAATACAATTTCTTGGAATTAAGTAGTTGCTTTGCTAACTACTACCCCTATTTTTCAATGTATGTGCATAATGAACTTGCCCACTTCTAGGAATTTTATTCAATTTCTTAGAGCTTATGCTAGCTTCTACCCTTATTCTGATTGTCAACTGCAATTCAAAATTGTTGTAAAAGTGCACTGTGTAATTGAAATGGATTTTCTGCAATAAAAGGTACTGTAATATGTATTTTTTAAATACTTTTCTTTTAATATTTTGATGTTAAGTTAAATTTTATGTGATTCAGTAATCAAGTGAGTACTTCAGTATTTTTATTGGTAATTATTAACTTTTTATTTGTCATTTTTTTATTTTATTGGTCATTTTTTTGCATTTTTAGGTCATAAATTCATTTTTTATTTTGCATTTTTTACCAATCTATAGGTCATTAAATGACCATGCCCTACTAATAAGAAAAGAAAGATCATTAAATAATGAAGTACTGGTAGTGCAAAAACTGAAAACAGACTATATCTCTTCCTAGCAAAGTTCCAGTTGTAATATAAACATATCAGATATATGACTGTTTCTTCATTGGTCGAATAATGATTTTACCTTTAAGTATGTAAGAAAATGTAGTTTGCTGTCTAACACTCAAAATAAAGGAAATAAAAAAAATTAAAATAAATATTATCTAGCACATGACTATATAAGTTATAAGGGAGAATCTTAAAATATATAATTACAATTTTAATATATTAAATAAGCTTTAATAAATGAGTTGGAGAAAATGTTTTAACATCTCACCTCACAAAGTTGCGTGTCTTCATGATACCGGTTTCCAAAGTATAGTATTACTTCCATCTTTAGTCAAATTTCGACAGTTGGAATTTGACTGAAGATGGAAGTAATACTATACTTTTGAAACCGGTATTGTGAAGACACGCAACTTTGGTGAGGTGAGATGTTAAAAAAAAAATGTTCTCCAACTCTTTATTAATGTAAATACCACCATAGTGTTTCCTCCCACTGTAAATTTTTAATTAATAAGCGTTGATGTTTTATATTAATTTAAAAAACACCACTTCTCACTGAAGGATAAATTATATTTGAAGAGAAAAATTTTGTGCCCAGACCAAGACTTCTTAACCCAGGACCTTTGGCTTTCTAGCCAATGGTCTACCATCTGAGCTATCGGGACGAGTTCCGATCTAGATGCAAAATTTTCTCTTATATACATTGTAATTCCCAGCACCAAATGCTAAGCCTTTGCTTCTATCTTTGCAAATAGCAGCTTCTTAGTTAAGAAGACATTTATCAGGAATTTAACACTACTTTATAAAGTCAGTAGGCTTTAATTGATGATGTTATTATTAGTTTAACACTTCTCACAGAAGGATAAATTATATTTTGAAGAGAAAAATTTTTTGCCCAGACTGAAGACTGAACCGGGGACCTTTGGGCTTTCTAGGCCAATGGCTCTAACCATCTAAACTAATCGAGGCGAGTTCCGATTTTGACGCAAATTTTTCTCTTATATACGTTGTAATTCCCAGCACCAAATGCTATGAAGCCTTTGCTTCTATCTTTGCAAATGGTGGCTTCTTAGGGAAGACATTTATCCTACCATCCGTCAATGATCAAGTAGCGATTTAACCTCCCCATTGGGAATGATAGCGACCTTAGCCAATAAGAGTTAGCATAAGCTTAGGTCCTTAAGATTTCTTTGAGGTGATAGGATTAGACAGTGGTGAAAGCCCGCCTTGTAAGAGAATATCCAAAATAAATGTATATTCAAATGAACTGTGAACTGCAGGGAGAACTTTGCTTTATGTATCCCATTTTTTTTTTGGAAAAAAGTATGTGTTAGAATCCGCGAGAAGAGAGTCAATGAGTGGAAGTCAAAAAGTAAAAATCAGAAGTCGGGAGTCAGCTGATAAGAGAGACATGCTGTCTCGAAGTACAGTTAAGTGTTGGACTCTGTAAAACCAGTGATAACGGCCAACCGCGGTGCACATGTCGGTAGATATATATTTACTTCATAAACAGGTCCGACATAAGCAAACATCTCCGCCGGCATATCAATAAAGATAATATGGAAAGTGTAATCTACAAGTGTTATGGAAGAATAAAGAAGTGTGTCTACTCTGTGTAACATATATTCTGATGGGCAGCTGTTTTGATACTCCTGGTGTCGCTCAACCCTCCAATAATCCTCCGTCGTACCTGCAATTAAGATCTTTTTGCTCTCTGATAACAAGAAACCCTGAGAACCCTAGTCTGGCGCAAAATAACCCGAACTGTCCAGCATTAAGGATCCTCCATCTTTAACCTAACCTGGAAAAAATTAACCTGCAGCAAAGTAGCAAAATAAAGTCCCGCTGCAATCTATTGTCTAATGTCATGATTACCATGCTTTAGAGCCAAATTTAAATAAAAAAGAAGAAGGAATCATGTTACCGGCCCATGAAAGCCTGCATTCAACTTAGATAAAAACTCTTTATCTCGCCAGGGCAGAACCCATGTTTCAAAGTATAGTAGTGGTATGAAAATAAATAAATTGTACCTGCGTTCATTGCCATACTTTTTAAGCTTCAAATCTCTTGTCAGGCTGCTTCACCTTACAGCTACACTTAGAGCTTTCAGCTTTGATCAGCCATCTGAAGATAACCTTAACAAAAACCATCATCATGTTGATTCTTGCCATGTATTAATCCTAGAAAATGTATGACTGAATGAAATCTGGTATTTTTTGAGCCATCTCTTCTGGAGACCCAATTATATCTTGCCATGAGGTTGATATCATGTGAATGGTTCCTAGGGTTCTTTTCTAGCCATTAGTTAAAAAGTGTAATGAAAAATATTCATATTCTAATAGGTTACAAAAATATTTAATCTTAAAAATGTTGTGATTTACCATTTATTAAAAGAGAAATATTTGTACAAATGAAGATAATGAGCCTTTAGTCCCATTAAGACTTGGTTTCCTTAAGGAATAGCAAATAGGATCTCGCATGGTGACCTAAACCCAAATATGTTTTTCTTGTCAGTTCTCATTGACACTGATAATTTTTGCCTCTATTCTGAGTCCTGGATCCAACAGACCTGTGAGCCAGATATTTCTGGAAGAATCTGCACACCACATTCTCATCTGCATTTATATCTCCTTTGTTTAAGCAAGGATCCCACTTATTGACACTGAGTCCACAGGTTTTCATCTTTGCGTAAAACGTCCCCTCATTTCCATTAAGGCTGTTGCTAGAACTGACACCATACATACGTGTTAGACTCACTGGGGAGAGATTTTGTCTTGAGAGGAACCCCTGTAGTTTAGGTCTAGTTTTTGTGCAAAATGTTTTGAACTGGTGGAATTAGTAAGGACCAAGATTGGTACCCATACTTTAATGCTGAGATAACGCAGGAGTCGAGGAGTCTAGGCTACAAATCTTATAAGAGGACATCCTCTATCAATTTCAAATTTTGTGAGACAAAATACAACCTACTTTAAATTCATTATAGCTTTGGGCCATTATATATTATATTACAAATAACAATCCTTTAAAAAAAAACCACAAATTAACTGTTGCAGAGAGAATTTCACGCTGTCAACTTAGCTCAATCGGCAAAATTGGTGGTGGTGGTTAAGGCAGTGGTGGTGTTGTGTGATGGCTATTTGGTTGGTATTGTGGTGGTGCTGTTTCAGGTGTGCTAGTTTGAGGTGGGTGGTGGTGGTATTAGGTGGTGGTTGTGGTGGTTGATTGATTATGTGGTGGTATAGGTGGTGTTGTGTGGTGGTGGTTGGTGCTAGTGAGTGGTGAGGGTGGTGGAAGGTGCGTGGTGGTTTTGAGGTAGTGGTGGTGGTTGTTGGTGGTTGAAGTAGTGGTGGTTGTTGGGGGGTGGTGTTTGCCGGTGGTTGTTGGGGAAGTGGTGGTTGGATGAGGGTAGTGGTGGCTGTGATGGTAATTGTTTGA
>JASPKZ010004586.1:0-72500 GCA_030220185.1 Diploptera punctata
GCGGCAAGCAAGTGATGCCTATTGCTAACATCAAGACTGCCGGCAAGCAAGTGAATGCCTATTGCTAACTCAAGACTGCCGGCAAGCAAGTGAGGCCTATTGCTAACTCAAGACTGCCCGGCAAGCCAAGGTGTGCCTATTGCTAACTCAAGAACTGGCCGGCAAAGCAAGTCGATGCCTATTGCTAACTCAAGAATGCCGGCAAAGCAATTGATGCCTATTGCTAACTCAAGACTGGATGCCGGCAAGCAAGTGATGCCTATTGCTAACTCAAGACTGCCCGGCAAGCAAGTGATGCCTATTGCCTAACAACTCAAGACTCAAGACTGCCGGCAAGCAAGTGATTCCTATTGCTAACTCAAGACTGCCGGGCAGCAAGTGATGCCTCATTGCTAACTCAGGACTGCCGGCAAGCAAGTGATGCCTATTGCTAACTCAAGACTGGCCGGCAAGCAAGTGATGCCTATTGCTAACTCAAGACTGCCGGCAAGCAAGTGATTGCCTATGGCTACCTCAAGACTTCCGGCAAGCAAGTGATGCCTATTGCTAACTCAATACTGCCGGCAAGCCAGTGATGCCTTTGCTACTCAAACTCAATACTGCCGCAAGCAAGTGATGCCTACTTCTAACTCAAGACTGCCGGCAAGCAAGTGATTCCCTATTGCTCACTCAAGACTGCCGGCAAGCAAGTGATGCCTATTTCTAAACTCAAGACTGCCGGCAAGCAAGTGATGCCTATTGCTAACTCAAGACTGCCGGCAAGCAAGTGATGCCTATTGCTAACTCAAGACTGCCGGCAAGTGAATGATGCCTATTGCTAAAAAACCTCAAGACTGTGCCGGCAAGCAAGTGATTGCCTATTGCTAACTCAAGACTGCCTGCAAGCAAGTGATGGCCTATTGCTTACTCAAGACTGCCGGCAAGCAAGTGATGCCTATTGCTAACTCAAGACTGCCGGCAAGCAAGTGATGCCTATTGCTGCTACTCAAGCCTGCCGGCAAGCAAGTGATGCCTATTGCTTACCTCAAGACTGCCGGCAAGCAAGTGATGCCTATTGCTAACTCAAGGCCTGCGGCAAGCAAGTGATGCCTATTGCTACCTCACGACTGCCGGCAAGCAAGTGATGCCTAGTGCTAACTCAAGACTGCCGGCAAGCAAGTGATGCCTATTGCTAAACTCAAGAACCGCCTTGCCGTCAAGTGATGCCTATTGCTAACTCAAGACTGCCGGCAAGCAAGTGATGCCTATTTCTAACTCAAAGACTGCCGGCAAGCAAGTGATGCCTATTGCTAACTCAAAGACTGCCGCGGCAAGCGCAAGTGAATGCCTATTGCTAACTCAAGACTGCCGGCAAGCAAGTGATGCCCTAGTGCTACCTCAAGACTGCCGGCAAGCAAGTGATGCCTATTAGTAACCCCAAGACTGGCCGGCAAGCAAGTGGATGCCTATTGCTAACTCAAGACTTGCCGTCAAGCAAGTGATGCCTATTGCTAACGCAATACTGCCGGCAAGCAAGTGATGCCTATTGCTAACTCAAGACTGCCGGCAAGCAAGGGATGCCTATTGCTAACTCCAAAGACTTCCGGCAAAGCAAGTTGATGCCTCTTGCTAACTCAAGACTGCCGGCAAGCAAGTGATGCCTATTGCGAACTCAAGACTGCCGGCAAGCAAGTGATGCCTATTGCTAACTCAAGACTGCCGGCCATCATCAAGTGAATGCCTATTGCTAACTCAAGACTGCCGGCAAGCAAGTGATGCCTATTGCTAACTCAAGACTGTGCCGGCAAGCAAGTGATGCCTATTGCTAACTCCAATGACTGCCGGCAAGCAAAGTGATGCCTATTGCTAACTCAATACTGCCGGCAGCCAAGTGGATGCCTATTGCTAACTCAAGACTGCCGGCAAGCAAGTGATGCCTATTGTCTAACGCAGACTCTGCCGGCAAGCAAAGTGATGCCTATTGCTAACTCAAGACTGCCGGCCAGCAAGTGATGCCTATTGCTAACTCAAGACTGCCGGCAAGCAAGTGATGCCTATTGCTAACTCAAGACTGCCGGCAAGCAATGGATGCCTATTGCTAACTCAAGACTGCCGGCAAGCAAGTGATGCCTATTTGCGAACTCAAGACTTGCCGGCAAGCAAGGGATGCCTATTGCTAACTCAAGACTGCCGGCAAGCACGTGATGCCTATTGCTTCAAGACTGCCGGCAAGCAAGTGATGCCTATTGCTAACTCAAGACTGCCGGCAAGCAAGTGATGCCTATTGCTAACTCAAGACTGCCGGCAAGTGATGCCTATTGCTAACTCAAGACTGCCGGCAAGCAAGTGATGCCTATTGCTAACTCAAGACTGCCGGCAAGCAAGTGATGCCTATTGCTAACTCAAGACTGCCGGCAAGCAAGTGATGCCTATTGCTAACTCAAGACTGCCGGCAAGCAAGTGATGCCTATTGCTAACTCAAGACTGCCGGCAAGCAAGTGATGCCTATTGCTAACTCAAGACTGCCGGCAAGCAAGTGATGCCTATTGCTAACTCAAGACTGCCGGCAAGCAAGTGATGCCTATTGCTAACTCAAGACTGCCGGCAAGCAAGTGATGCCTATTGCTAACTCAAGACTGCCGGCAAGCAAGTGATGCCTATTGCTAACTCAAGACTGCCGGCAAGCAAGTGATGCCTATTGCTAACTCAAGACTGCCGGCAAGCAAGTGATGCCTATTGCTAACTCAAGACTGCCGGCAAGCAAGTGATGCCTATTGCTAACTCAAGACTGCCGGCAAGCAAGTGATGCCTATTGCTAACTCAAGACTGCCGGCAAGCAAGTGATGCCTATTGCTAACTCAAACTGCCGGCAAGCAAGTGATGCCTATTGCTAACTCAAGACTGCCGGCAAGCAAGTGATGCCTATTGCTAACTCAAGACTGCCGGCAAGCAAGTGATGCCTATTGCTAACTCAAGACTGCCGGCAAGCAAGTGATGCCTATTGCTTCAAGACTGCCGGCAAGCAAGTGATGCCTATTGCTAACTCAAGACTGCCGGCAAGCAAGTGATGCCTATTGCTAACTCAAGACTGCCGGCAAGCAAGTGATGCCTATTGCTAACTCAAGACTGCCGGCAAGTGATGCCTATTGCTAACTCAAGACTGCCGGCAAGCAAGTGATGCCTATTGCTAACTCAAGACTGCCGGCAAGCAAGTGATGCCTATTGCTAACTCAAGACTGCCGGCAAGCAAGTGATGCCTATTGCTAACTCAAGACTGCCGGCAAGCAAGTGATGCCTATTGCTAACTCAAGACTGCCGGCAAGCAAGTGATGCCTATTGCTAACTCAAGACTGCCGGCAAGCAAGTGATGCCTATTGCTAACTCAAGACTGCCGGCAAGCAAGTGATGCCTATTGCTAACTCAAGACTGCCGGCAAGCAAGTGATGCCTATTGCTAACTCAAGACTGCCGGCAAGCAAGTGATGCCTATTGCTAACTCAAGACTGCCGGCAAGCAAGTGATGCCTATTGCTAACTCAAGACTGCCGGCAAGCAAGTGATGCCTATTGCTAACTCAAGACTGCCGGCAAGCAAGTGATGCCTATTGCTAACTCAAGACTGCCGGCAAGCAAGTGATGCCTATTGCTTCAAGACTGCCGGCAAGCAAGTGATGCCTATTGCTAACTCAAGACTGCCGGCAAGCAAGTGATGCCTATTGCTTCAAGACTGCCGGCAAGCAAGTGATGCCTATTGCTTCAAGACTGCCGGCAAGCAAGTGATGCCTATTGCTTCAAGACTGCCGGCAAGCAAGTGATGCCTATTGCTTCAAGACTGCCGGCAAGCAAGTGATGCCTATTGCTTCAAGACTGCCGGCAAGCAAGTGATGCCTATTGCTAACTCAAGACTGCCGGCAAGCAAGTGATGCCTATTGCTAACTCAAGACTGCCGGCAAGCAAGTGATGCCTATTGCTAACTCAAGACTGCCGGCAAGCAAGTGATGCCTATTGCTAACTCAAGACTGCCGGCAAGCAAGTGATGCCTATTGCTAACTCAAGACTGCCGGCAAGCAAGTGATGCCTATTGCTAACTCAAGACTGCCGGCAAGCAAGTGATGCCTATTGCTAACTCAAGACTGCCGGCAAGCAAGTGATGCCTATTGCTAACTCAAGACTGCCGGCAAGCAAGTGATGCCTATTGCTAACTCAAGACTGCCGGCAAGCAAGTGATGCCTATTGCTAACTCAAGACTGCCGGCAAGCAAGTGATGCCTATTGCTAACTCAAGACTGCCGGCAAGCAAGTGATGCCTATTGCTAACTCAAGACTGCCGGCAAGTGATGCCTATTGCTAACTCAAGACTGCCGGCAAGCAAGTGATGCCTATTGCTAACTCAAGACTGCCGGCAAGCAAGTGATGCCTATTGCTAACTCAAGACTGCCGGCAAGCAAGTGATGCCTATTGCTAACTCAAGACTGCCGGCAAGCAAGTGATGCCTATTGCTAACTCAAGACTGCCGGCAAGCAAGTGATGCCTATTGCTAACTCAAGACTGCCGGCAAGCAAGTGATGCCTATTGCTAACTCAAGACTGCCGGCAAGCAAGTGATGCCTATTGCTAACTCAAGACTGCCGGCAAGCAAGTGATGCCTATTGCTAACTCAAGACTGCCGGCAAGCAAGTGATGCCTATTGCTAACTCAAGACTGCCGGCAAGCAAGTGATGCCTATTGCTAACTCAAGACTGCCGGCAAGCAAGTGATGCCTATTGCTAACTCAAGACTGCCGGCAAGCAAGTGATGCCTATTGCTACTCAAGACTGCCGGCAAGCAAGTGATGCCTATTGCTAACTCAAGACTGCCGGCAAGCAAGTGATGCCTATTGCTATCAAGACTGCCGGCAAGCAAGTGATGCCTATTGCTAACTCAAGACTGCCGGCAAGCAAGTGATGCCTATTGCTAACTCAAGACTGCCGGCAAGCAAGTGATGCCTATTGCTAACTCAAGACTGCCGGCAAGCAAGTGATGCCTATTGCTAACTCAAGACTGCCGGCAAGCAAGTGATGCCTATTGCTAACTCAAGACTGCCGGCAAGCAAGTGATGCCTATTGCTAACTCAAGACTGCCGGCAAGCAAGTGATGCCTATTGCTAACTCAAGACTGCCGGCAAGCAAGTGATGCCTATTGCTAACTCAAGACTGCCGGCAAGCAAGTGATGCCTATTGCTAACTCAAGACTGCCGGCAAGCAAGTGATGCCTATTGCTAACTCAAGACTGCCGGCAAGCAAGTGATGCCTATTGCTAACTCAAGACTGCCGGCAAGCAAGTGATGCCTATTGCTAACTCAAGACTGCCGGCAAGCAAGTGATGCCTATTGCTAACTCAAGACTGCCGGCAAGTGATGCCTATTGCTAACTCAAGACTGCCGGCAAGCAAGTGATGCCTATTGCTAACTCAAGACTGCCGGCAAGCAAGTGATGCCTATTGCTAACTCAAGACTGCCGGCAAGCAAGTGATGCCTATTGCTAACTCAAGACTGCCGGCAAGCAAGTGATGCCTATTGCTAACTCAAGACTGCCGGCAAGCAAGTGATGCCTATTGCTAACTCAAGACTGCCGGCAAGCAAGTGATGCCTATTGCTAACTCAAGACTGCCGGCAAGCAAGTGATGCCTATTGCTAACTCAAGACTGCCGGCAAGCAAGTGATGCCTATTGCTAACTCAAGACTGCCGGCAAGCAAGTGATGCCTATTGCTAACTCAAGACTGCCGGCAAGCAAGTGATGCCTATTGCTAACTCAAGACTGCCGGCAAGCAAGTGATGCCTATTGCTAACTCAAGACTGCCGGCAAGCAAGTGATGCCTATTGCTAACTCAAGACTGCCGGCAAGCAAGTGATGCCTATTGCTAACTCAAGACTGCCGGCAAGCAAGTGATGCTATTGCTAACTCAAGACTGCCGGCAAGCAAGTGATGCCTATTGCTAACTCAAGACTGCCGGCAAGCAAGTGATGCCTATTGCTAACTCAAGACTGCCGGCAAGCAAGTGATGCCTATTGCTAACTCAAGACTGCCGGCAAGCAAGTGATGCCTATTGCTAACTCAAGACTGCCGGCAAGCAAGTGATGCCTATTGCTAACTCAAGACTGCCGGCAAGCAAGTGATGCCTATTGCTAACTCAAGACTGCCGGCAAGCAAGTGATGCCTATTGCTAACTCAAGACTGCCGGCAAGCAAGTGATGCCTATTGCTAACTCAAGACTGCCGGCAAGCAAGTGATGCCTATTGCTAACTCAAGACTGCCGGCAAGCAAGTGATGCCTATTGCTAACTCAAGACTGCCGGCAAGCAAGTGATGCCTATTGCTAACTCAAGACTGCCGGCAAGCAAGTGATGCCTATTGCTAACTCAAGACTGCCGGCAAGCAAGTGATGCCTATTGCTAACTCAAGACTGCCGGCAAGCAAGTGATGCCTATTGCTAACTCAAGACTGCCGGCAAGCAAGTGATGCCTATTGCTAACTCAAGACTGCCGGCAAGCAAGTGATGCCTATTGCTAACTCAAGACTGCCGGCAAGCAAGTGATGCCTATTGCTAACTCAAGACTGCCGGCAAGCAAGTGATGCCTATTGCTAACTCAAGACTGCCGGCAAGCAAGTGATGCCTATTGCTAACTCAAGACTGCCGGCAAGCAAGTGATGCCTATTGCTAACTCAAGACTGCCGGCAAGCAAGTGATGCCTATTGCTAACTCAAGACTGCCGGCAAGCAAGTGATGCCTATTGCTAACTCAAGACTGCCGGCAAGCAAGTGATGCCTATTGCTAACTCAAGACTGCCGGCAAGCAAGTGATGCCTATTGCTAACTCAAGACTGCCGGCAAGCAAGTGATGCCTATTGCTAACTCAAGACTGCCGGCAAGCAAGTGATGCCTATTGCTAACTCAAGACTGCCGGCAAGCAAGTGATGCCTATTGCTAACTCAAGACTGCCGGCAAGCAAGTGATGCCTATTGCTAACTCAAGACTGCCGGCAAGCAAGTGATGCCTATTGCTAACTCAAGACTGCCGGCAAGCAAGTGATGCCTATTGCTAACTCAAGACTGCCGGCAAGCAAGTGATGCCTATTGCTAACTCAAGACTGCCGGCAAGCAAGTGATGCCTATTGCTTCAAGACTGCCGGCAAGCAAGTGATGCCTATTGCTTCAAGACTGCCGGCAAGCAAGTGATGCCTATTGCTAACTCAAGACTGCCGGCAAGCAAGTGATGCCTATTGCTAACTCAAGACTGCCGGCAAGCAAGTGATGCCTATTGCTAACTCAAGACTGCCGGCAAGCAAGTGATGCCTATTGCTAACTCAAGACTGCCGGCAAGCAAGTGATGCCTATTGCTAACTCAAGACTGCCGGCAAGCAAGTGATGCCTATTGCTAACTCAAGACTGCCGGCAAGCAAGTGATGCCTATTGCTAACTCAAGACTGCCGGCAAGCAAGTGATGCCTATTGCTAACTCAAGACTGCCGGCAAGCAAGTGATGCCTATTGCTAACTCAAGACTGCCGGCAAGCAAGTGATGCCTATTGCTAACTCAAGACTGCCGGCAAGCAAGTGATGCCTATTGCTAACTCAAGACTGCCGGCAAGCAAGTGATGCCTATTGCTAACTCAAGACTGCCGGCAAGTGATGCCTATTGCTAACTCAAGACTGCCGGCAAGCAAGTGATGCCTATTGCTAACTCAAGACTGCCGGCAAGCAAGTGATGCCTATTGCTAACTCAAGACTGCCGGCAAGCAAGTGATGCCTATTGCTAACTCAAGACTGCCGGCAAGCAAGTGATGCCTATTGCTAACTCAAGACTGCCGGCAAGCAAGTGATGCCTATTGCTAACTCAAGACTGCCGGCAAGCAAGTGATGCCTATTGCTAACTCAAGACTGCCGGCAAGCAAGTGATGCCTATTGCTAACTCAAGACTGCCGGCAAGCAAGTGATGCCTATTGCTAACTCAAGACTGCCGGCAAGCAAGTGATGCCTATTGCTAACTCAAGACTGCCGGCAAGCAAGTGATGCCTATTGCTAACTCAAGACTGCCGGCAAGCAAGTGATGCCTATTGCTAACTCAAGACTGCCGGCAAGCAAGTGATGCCTATTGCTAACTCAAGACTGCCGGCAAGCAAGTGATGCCTATTGCTAACTCAAGACTGCCGGCAAGCAAGTGATGCCTATTGCTAACTCAAGACTGCCGGCAAGCAAGTGATGCCTATTGCTAACTCAAGACTGCCGGCAAGCAAGTGATGCCTATTGCTAACTCAAGACTGCCGGCAAGCAAGTGATGCCTATTGCTAACTCAAGACTGCCGGCAAGCAAGTGATGCCTATTGCTAACTCAAGACTGCCGGCAAGCAAGTGATGCCTATTGCTAACTCAAGACTGCCGGCAAGCAAGTGATGCCTATTGCTAACTCAAGACTGCCGGCAAGCAAGTGATGCCTATTGCTAACTCAAGACTGCCGGCAAGCAAGTGATGCCTATTGCTAACTCAAGACTGCCGGCAAGCAAGTGATGCCTATTGCTAACTCAAGACTGCCGGCAAGCAAGTGATGCCTATTGCTAACTCAAGACTGCCGGCAAGCAAGTGATGCCTATTGCTAACTCAAGACTGCCGGCAAGCAAGTGATGCCTATTGCTAACTCAAGACTGCCGGCAAGCAAGTGATGCCTATTGCTAACTCAAGACTGCCGGCAAGCAAGTGATGCCTATTGCTAACTCAAGACTGCCGGCAAGCAAGTGATGCCTATTGCTAACTCAAGACTGCCGGCAAGCAAGTGATGCCTATTGCTAACTCAAGACTGCCGGCAAGCAAGTGATGCCTATTGCTAACTCAAGACTGCCGGCAAGCAAGTGATGCCTATTGCTAACTCAAGACTGCCGGCAAGCAAGTGATGCCTATTGCTAACTCAAGACTGCCGGCAAGCAAGTGATGCCTATTGCTAACTCAAGACTGCCGGCAAGCAAGTGATGCCTATTGCTAACTCAAGACTGCCGGCAAGCAAGTGATGCCTATTGCTAACTCAAGACTGCCGGCAAGCAAGTGATGCCTATTGCTAACTCAAGACTGCCGGCAAGCAAGTGATGCCTATTGCTAACTCAAGACTGCCGGCAAGCAAGTGATGCCTATTGCTAACTCAAGACTGCCGGCAAGCAAGTGATGCCTATTGCTAACTCAAGACTGCCGGCAAGCAAGTGATGCCTATTGCTAACTCAAGACTGCCGGCAAGCAAGTGATGCCTATTGCTAACTCAAGACTGCCGGCAAGCAAGTGATGCCTATTGCTAACTCAAGACTGCCGGCAAGCAAGTGATGCCTATTGCTAACTCAAGACTGCCGGCAAGCAAGTGATGCCTATTGCTAACTCAAGACTGCCGGCAAGCAAGTGATGCCTATTGCTAACTCAAGACTGCCGGCAAGCAAGTGATGCCTATTGCTAACTCAAGACTGCCGGCAAGCAAGTGATGCCTATTGCTAACTCAAGACTGCCGGCAAGCAAGTGATGCCTATTGCTAACTCAAGACTGCCGGCAAGCAAGTGATGCCTATTGCTAACTCAAGACTGCCGGCAAGCAAGTGATGCCTATTGCTAACTCAAGACTGCCGGCAAGCAAGTGATGCCTATTGCTAACTCAAGACTGCCGGCAAGCAAGTGATGCCTATTGCTAACTCAAGACTGCCGGCAAGCAAGTGATGCCTATTGCTAACTCAAGACTGCCGGCAAGCAAGTGATGCCTATTGCTAACTCAAGACTGCCGGCAAGCAAGTGATGCCTATTGCTAACTCAAGACTGCCGGCAAGCAAGTGATGCCTATTGCTAACTCAAGACTGCCGGCAAGCAAGTGATGCCTATTGCTAACTCAAGACTGCCGGCAAGCAAGTGATGCCTATTGCTAACTCAAGACTGCCGGCAAGCAAGTGATGCCTATTGCTAACTCAAGACTGCCGGCAAGCAAGTGATGCCTATTGCTAACTCAAGACTGCCGGCAAGCAAGTGATGCCTATTGCTAACTCAAGACTGCCGGCAAGCAAGTGATGCCTATTGCTAACTCAAGACTGCCGGCAAGCAAGTGATGCCTATTGCTAACTCAAGACTGCCGGCAAGCAAGTGATGCCTATTGCTAACTCAAGACTGCCGGCAAGCAAGTGATGCCTATTGCTAACTCAAGACTGCCGGCAAGCAAGTGATGCCTATTGCTAACTCAAGACTGCCGGCAAGCAAGTGATGCCTATTGCTAACTCAAGACTGCCGGCAAGCAAGTGATGCCTATTGCTAACTCAAGACTGCCGGCAAGCAAGTGATGCCTATTGCTAACTCAAGACTGCCGGCAAGCAAGTGATGCCTATTGCTAACTCAAGACTGCCGGCAAGCAAGTGATGCCTATTGCTAACTCAAGACTGCCGGCAAGCAAGTGATGCCTATTGCTAACTCAAGACTGCCGGCAAGCAAGTGATGCCTATTGCTAACTCAAGACTGCCGGCAAGCAAGTGATGCCTATTGCTAACTCAAGACTGCCGGCAAGCAAGTGATGCCTATTGCTAACTCAAGACTGCCGGCAAGCAAGTGATGCCTATTGCTAACTCAAGACTGCCGGCAAGCAAGTGATGCCTATTGCTAACTCAAGACTGCCGGCAAGCAAGTGATGCCTATTGCTAACTCAAGACTGCCGGCAAGCAAGTGATGCCTATTGCTAACTCAAGACTGCCGGCAAGCAAGTGATGCCTATTGCTAACTCAAGACTGCCGGCAAGCAAGTGATGCCTATTGCTAACTCAAGACTGCCGGCAAGCAAGTGATGCCTATTGCTAACTCAAGACTGCCGGCAAGCAAGTGATGCCTATTGCTAACTCAAGACTGCCGGCAAGCAAGTGATGCCTATTGCTAACTCAAGACTGCCGGCAAGCAAGTGATGCCTATTGCTAACTCAAGACTGCCGGCAAGCAAGTGATGCCTATTGCTAACTCAAGACTGCCGGCAAGCAAGTGATGCCTATTGCTAACTCAAGACTGCCGGCAAGCAAGTGATGCCTATTGCTAACTCAAGACTGCCGGCAAGCAAGTGATGCCTATTGCTAACTCAAGACTGCCGGCAAGCAAGTGATGCCTATTGCTAACTCAAGACTGCCGGCAAGCAAGTGATGCCTATTGCTAACTCAAGACTGCCGGCAAGCAAGTGATGCCTATTGCTAACTCAAGACTGCCGGCAAGCAAGTGATGCCTATTGCTAACTCAAGACTGCCGGCAAGCAAGTGATGCCTATTGCTAACTCAAGACTGCCGGCAAGCAAGTGATGCCTATTGCTAACTCAAGACTGCCGGCAAGCAAGTGATGCCTATTGCTAACTCAAGACTGCCGGCAAGCAAGTGATGCCTATTGCTAACTCAAGACTGCCGGCAAGCAAGTGATGCCTATTGCTAACTCAAGACTGCCGGCAAGCAAGTGATGCCTATTGCTAACTCAAGACTGCCGGCAAGCAAGTGATGCCTATTGCTAACTCAAGACTGCCGGCAAGCAAGTGATGCCTATTGCTAACTCAAGACTGCCGGCAAGCAAGTGATGCCTATTGCTAACTCAAGACTGCCGGCAAGCAAGTGATGCCTATTGCTAACTCAAGACTGCCGGCAAGCAAGTGATGCCTATTGCTAACTCAAGACTGCCGGCAAGCAAGTGATGCCTATTGCTAACTCAAGACTGCCGGCAAGCAAGTGATGCCTATTGCTAACTCAAGACTGCCGGCAAGCAAGTGATGCCTATTGCTAACTCAAGACTGCCGGCAAGCAAGTGATGCCTATTGCTAACTCAAGACTGCCGGCAAGCAAGTGATGCCTATTGCTCTCTGTATTTGTTATAGTCTGCTTACTCTGATAATACAAACTTACATATTCACAACTGTATTAATTTACCTGTTATTCAGTATTGTAATTAATAGTTACGGTGATTATGTTAAATGCAGATGATATGACGTGATTGCCGTATTCCTCTTTCAGCCTACAGTTAATTCGCACAGTACTTGTAAGCATATAAAATTGTATTTCTGTACTATTTTCCCGCAGTTTGGTTATGATAACTTATTTTATAATAAATTATCACAAGATTACGAAGATTTACAGTACATGGCAAGAAAACTGAACGAGGAATTTGAAAAATGGGAATTAAAGATACATTTGGACTAAACGAATCAATGGTAATAGAAGATCAATCAAAAGATCTTATTTTAGAAGACAAACATGAAAAAATAAAGGCATCTAACGAATATGTATATATGGGGACAAAACTTAGTGCAGATGGAAGTCATGATGCTGAAATTAATTAAAGAGTAAATAAAAGGCACATCTGTATACAAAAATTAAATGGTATTTTATGGGATAAGAATATAAGTTCAAAAACAAACATTTTCAATGCAATTATAACGAATACAATGGCATAAGGCACAGAAACATATTAATTAAAATCTAGAACAGTAAGTAAATTAAATTCTGCAGAAATACATTTTTGGATGCGTTCAGCTGGAATTTATAAAAGAGATAAAATAAGAAACAGCGTAATTAAACAAAAGAAGAATGTTTAAACTTCAGTTGTGTATTTCATAAAAAAAAACTTTTAAAATGGTATAGTCACGTAAAAAGAATGACAGAAGACAGATTCCCTAGAAGATTCCCAAGAATAATACTAGAATGGGCGTCTCTTAGTAGAAGAAGAAGAGGACGGCCAAAAATAACATGGATTAATGGTGTTTTGAGCAGCATGAGGGGAAATAGGATTGGACGATGGAGATGGAATGACAGAAATATGTGGAGGAGAATGAGAGTAGATTAAGTGGGCGCTGGAAGATGTTGTGAAACATTGTGAAATCTGCTAAATAAATAAAAGATGGCAAATTATCTTCTTGGGAAAAGATCAACACAGGAGTAAGACAGGAATGTGGACTTTCACCGGTGCTTTTCATTATATATATGAATAAATTAATAAACGAATGGAGGAAAACGCAACGAGGATATATACCCATCAATAGTAACCTCAAAGTCGATGTTATTCTTTTTGCAGACGATTTAGCTCTTCTGGCACTTTCCGAAAAGATTTGCAACGATCAATTTATAATTTACAAAAAATAGGTGCCAGATTTAATATGGAAATATCAATTAACAAAACTAAAATTATGGAATTTCATGAGAAGGACCCCACACAAAGTAAAATCTGTCTCCAGAATAAAATTTTAAAGAGATCTAATCAATTTAAATATCTTGGATATTATCTCTCTATCTGGGATGAAAAGGAAAATTCACTGAAAAAATTACTAGTTATATTAAAATTTTGAAAATTATTAATCAAGTTATGAAACCATCCCTTGTACAAAAAAAACACCAAATTACGTTTATATAACACTTTGGCTAGACCAGTGTTGACCTATGGTAGTGAAGCATGGACACTAAAAAGACAACATGAAAGAAGAATAACGGCTTTTGAAATGAGATTAATGCGCAGAACAGCGGGTTACACCAGATGGGATCGGAAAAGGAACACCGATATCTTAAAAGAATTGAAGACTACGCCAATTTTGGAATATATTAAACAGTACCAACTAAATTGGAAACACCATCTTGAAAGAATGAGTTCAAATCGGATCCCCAAAGCTGTTTATAATTATATACCAAGAGGACGAAGATCACTGGGCCGTCCTATGAAACGCTGGAGGGAAAGTTTCTATAGGATCGTAACAGGACTTGGCCTAATACTTGGAAGGAAGAAGAAGAATAAGATAATTAATTAACAATACATTTCATGCATCTGTTCAACAGTTTGAAATAAGTTTTCTACAAAAGTAGACAATTAAGATCATGTTTTAATAAAAAACAATTTTAGATTTAAATTTGAAACAGCGTAAGAATGAAACGCCATAAGAATTGAAACCAAAGAAAGATCTAATATTGAAGTTTAATATCTGTCTATGTAATGGCTTTGGAAATTGGGAATTTGACTGCGGATAGCTGGAAATTTACATTTTTGTTATTTTGATTGGTAAGCTTTGTAACGTAATATGGTTTCTAGCTGTGTTTGTTGAGAAGCGTTCATATAGCTGATACATAATAGCCAATAGGAGATTTTTCACTCATGAATACAAGCTGATATGTTATCGTCATTGTCCATTATCATTTATCGGATTTTGCTAGTGGATTGTTTGTTTACAATCAAAACATTGTTAATAACATTGTACAAATACATAATTCTATATGAAATTTAACATTTGTTGAACCCAAAATCTCTCTCTGTAGCAATAAACCATTTGCACTTTGCAATCACAAATATTGTTATTCCAATTTTAAAAAAAATGTTTTATAATAATTTTGACCATGATTTCAGAGAGTGCAGTGACATGACGATTCAAAGGGCAGAATAAATGTCTGATGCATTAATATCGAATTACTCTGAAATGATCACATTTTGTTCAAGATCAGTCGTTTCCAATCTGTGCATCGCAGCTCCCATATACTCCATGTGAAAGTAATAATCAAATGCCTACTCAGTGTTTAGAAATAATAAAATCTAATCACTGGATTGACTTGACATTTTTACAAGATTCAGGTGGGTGATATGAATCCAGTTGTCATTTATTATCTACATTTATAAGTCCATCTCTGGCAGAAGAAAGCCTCTGTAAATATGATCACAAAGGAAAGGGAACAGCGAGTGTCAAATGTTTTTTGCGCGATAGTGCGTTTTCTCGTACTTACAGCAATAGCGACCATGATTCAAAGTTGAACTTCCTACATTTCCAGGTTGTCAACCTAAATAATTATACTGTAATATTACATTTACACCCACGTGCGGGAAGTAAATCACTGCCCACTGTGTATACTACGTACAATGTATATGCAGAAAATATAAAAAAAGTAGTGTTAATATACATTATACGAAACAAATCACTGCATTTTAAATGAACTGAACTTTATTTGAAACAATATAAAGCAATACATACGTACTTGCGGCCATGTTATCAATAATTATTCTCAAGGCCTCCTATTGTTTCCTAATAAACATTGCCCACATTGTTAACGTTGTTTATAATGAACGCAAATATTTTCAACAAAGATGTTATTATTTTACTATTATTTATTATTTTGAAAACACCAAAAATAATGAGGCTACAACGCACGTTTGTGAAGTGTTTTACAGAATCTCGGAAATTAAAAACATCGCTATCGCTCGGTTTTTAAACATTTCCTCGCTACTGTAGAAACCATTTCCCAACCTCGTATCGTATACTATGTGATCCACTGTACTCGTATCATGGTTGACTCCTATCCACAGAGCCCAGGTGGTTTTCCAGTCGGCGTGAATTTAATGTTTTAAGTTTTTCAGGGGTCCTAAACTGTAAGTTTAATCCCATTATGTATAACTTCCCTGAAAATTCTTCCGGCATCATAATCATCATCAACTTCACGGTATAGACCTATTGGCCTGTTCCTATTTTTGATTCCACCGTCTTCTTGGTCTTCCTTAGGATCTCTTGCCTACAAATGCGCATTTCCAGGCTTTTTTATTCGGCTCTCTTCCATTCTATATAATTATGTTGGATCCATTTTGTTCTATAAGTTTCAACACTATGTACAGTAGGAGGCGTGCAATTTGTAATTCTTTACGTATATATTCACTTCTAATGTGGTATTTAAATGAGCATCTCTTTACTGCTCTTAAACATTTCTCATTTCTGATGCATTTATTCTTTCTTTTACTCAGCACCCAATGTTCACGGCCATATAGTGTTAATAATGATGGCACTATCGTTGATTTGTAGAATTTTAATTGAGTTCCTTTCTGATTTTAATTCTTAACATTCTTCTAAGGGCAATTGTTCCACACATACTTTGTAAACGCGGGATTTTTATTTTCAAGTGTTGTCATAATTATAAGAAATGTAGATAGACATATAGATAGATCATCGGTTGATTAATGGCTTTGACATCATCCGATTTCCAATAGCCAATTTTGTCGGTCCATCCAATCTCCTGATTGTAGATGTTTCTCTACATCTATAAGAAATGTGATTTTTCAAGATAGTTAAAATTGGAAATTTGAATCAATATAATGCCATCTATTATAATTTTAGATCTGATTGGATCTTTACCCTTCAAAGTTTGTCTGATGATATTTTACAATTATAGCATTTCTTTGATATTTTATTTAATTTTTACATATGTAATGGTTTCCTTATTCAATTTTCTTGGTTTTTTATGGCCATTTTTAATGTAAGCATCTACACAAGGGCGCCCTTTCTGAAGCCATTTTGATTTTCACTAATTATACACTTTGATATTGGTTTTATTTCTACTGAGAGAATCCCTGTACATACTTTATAACCAGATAATGAGATACCTGTAATTTTTACACTTGGATTTATCTCTTTTTTAAATAATTGTTTTATTATTGGTATGTTTCATTCTACTGGTGTCTCACATACATTCCATCACATTCCATAAAATTCATTAATCTTAATTTCAAATTCTTCTCCTCCATAATTAAACAGTTCTATATTTAAATTATACAATCCTGGCACTTTCCTATTTCTACACAGTTTGACTGCAGATTCCAACTCTTCTAATATTATGAGGTCTTTTTGAGTGCTTAACTCTATTTTCCTTCATAAGTTAATATAGATATTTGTGATATTGAAGCATTTCTTCTCATTTCATTATATTTAATCGGGCAATATCCATTTCTGTTATATTTAAGTGTTTCATCTTCTTGTAAGCATAATATTCTTGTCTGCCATGAAATCATCTTCTATATTACTAATGCAATTATTCAAACTTGATATATTTCTCTGACCTTTCTTTTTGCTAATGTACATTTATATTTATAATTAATAAAGTTTTCTGTGGAGGGATGTTGTAACGTAATAATTTAAGATACTTTATTGTCCGACTTCTTCTGCCAATGTTTTTAACCTTAATGTTTCATAATTATCGTTTATAATATTCTGTATAAAATATTTAAGTGGTTTCACTGGTTGAGTGGAAGACCTTAATTAACTTAACTCTGCCAGTTTTAATAAATGCATGTCTAATATATAATAAATAATAATTTAAAAAACTAAAACAACACACTTTATTAGAAAACCGAACTAAAAAATAAATAATAGTTTAAAAAACTAAAACAATACGCTTTATTAGAAAACCGAACTAAAAAAATGAAAAATAATTTTAATTTCCAACACACTTGGGATAAAATTAAAGTGGTCAATAAAAAAATCATCTCCAACACATCTAGAATAAAACTAGAGTTATCTACAAAAAAAATAGTTCTATCATCAAAAGCGTGGGGTGCTCTATATCAATTAATATATTTGATAATGAAGAGATATTGGTAAAAGTAAAGTCCCTAAGAAGAAAACGTAAAAACCATAAAATACACCCCACGCTTTTGATGGTAAAATTATTTTATTTTTGTTGATAACTCTAGTTTTATTCTAGATGTGTTGGAGATGATTTTTTTTGTTGACCACTTTAATTTTATCCCAAGCGTGTTGGAAATTAAAATTATTTTTCATTTTTTAGTTCGGTTTTCTAATAAATCGTCTTGCTTTAGTTTTTTAAAACTATTATCTATTTTTTAGTTTTGTTTTCTAATAAAGCGTGTTGTTTTGGTTTCTTTAAACTATTATTATTTTTTTTAATTTTTAGTATAATTGATTGTCATAAACCGGAATCCCATGAAAATTTAATTGCTTAATATTCTTCTAAGAAATGCTCCTGGCCGGATTTGAACCAGCGACCTACGGATTACTGAAATTATATACCACTACAGTCCACCGCTCTACCAACTGAACTCTTACAACGATAGACTAAAAAGTCGATAAGTCTGTAACCTATTATACCGGTTTTTATTTTTTTGATTTTTTGATGATTGTGGCCAGGATTTTAGAAAAAAAATGCAATTATAGTATTGTCATGGGTCCTTTACAAGTATATAAAGTTTCAAGTCGATCCAATGTTTTTAAATGGGTGAAAATCGTGTTAAAAATTCCGTTACCTAGATACAGGTCCATTACAGATACAGGTCAAGCTAATATAAAGCGTGTAATGAATGTTTGTTTGTTCATAGTTTATGCGCGGCCATACCGTTGATCCGATTGTGATGGGAATTTTTGCAAAATGTTCAGGAGATTCCTGGGATGAACATAGGCTATAAGAGAGTTATGATACTCAAATCCTACACCCTTTAAAATCGCCTTTTGTAGTGGAAAACGTGAAAAAAGTAGCTCTTTGGACGCTTAAATGGCTTAAGCTGCCTAAACCATAACAAATACATAAAATTAATGTACACAGAATTGAATATCTCAAAACGCTCTACAAAAAAGTCCCCGGCACCATATGTTCATTTCTTACGTATAACTCACAATAACCATTTTTGTCTTTCATTGATGGCAAGAAGATCGAGACAAGTACGTAGATTCCTGTGCAAGCGTAGCAGCACATGGTGGGTATTCTTTTACGGATAACTCACAATAATGAATTTTGTCTTTTAGCTCATTTATGCCAAGAAGATAGAGATAATTAGATTTCCGGGCAACACCGGGTAATCAGCACGGGGAATCTTAAAATAATTACGATATACATTTATAATTATTTTTCATTCTACTTATTCAACTAATCTTAAGAAGTACATTAATTTTTTGTCTTTCAGCTAATTTATGCGAAGAAGATCAGGAGTAGATTCCCGGACAACGCCGGGTAAACAGCACGGGGAATCTAAAAATAATTACGATATAAATGTTTCCTTTTATTTGTTTAACTTAACATAAAACACATTAAATTAATTTTCGTCTTTCACCTCATTTATGTCAGGATGATCTGGATAAGTAGATTTCTGGGAAACGCCGGGTAATCAGCACGGGGTATGTAAAAATATAAATTTATAGTTATTTTTCCTTTTATTCAACTAAACACAAAAGCGCATTAATTTTCATTTATTTAGGCGTAGCAGCGCACGCCGGGTATTAGCTAGTAAATTATATAATTGTTATATAATATTTGCTGTTTTATTCTTTCTTCTTCTCATTAATTCAGTATAACCTTTAACTTTATAGACTCTTTTTACATGTCACACGCCACCCGGGCCATACAGTGACACGAATCTGTTATATGATAATAATAATAATAATAATAACAATAATAATAACAACAATAATAATAACAATTATAATAATAACAATTATAATAATGACAACAATAATAACAACAATAATAATAATTATAATAATGACAACAATAATAATATCAACAATAATAATAACAATAATAATAACAATTATAATAATGACAATTATAATAATGACAACAATAATAATGACAACAATAATAATAACAACAATAATAACAACAACAATAATAACAACAATAATAATGACAACAATAATAATGACAACAATAATAATGACAATAATAATAACAACAATAATAATAACAATAATAATAACAACAATAATAATAACAACAATAATAATAATAATAATGACAACAATAATAATAATGACAACAATAATAATAATGACAACAATAATAATAATGACAACAATAATAATAATGACAACAATAATAATAATGACAACAATAATAATAATAACAATAATAATAATGACAACAATAATAATAATGACAACAATAATAATAATGACAACAATAATAATAATGACAACAATAATAATAATGACAACAATAATAATAATGACAACAATAATAATAATGACAACAATAATAATAATAACAACAATAATAATAATAACAACAATAATAATAATGACAACAATAATAATAATGACAACAATAATAACAATAATGACAACAATAATAACAATAATGACAACAATAATAACAATAATGACAACAATAATAACAATAATGACAACAATAATAACAATAATGACAACAATAATAACAATAATGACAAATATAATAACAATAATGACAAATATAATAACAAATATAATAATAACAAATATAATAACAACAAATATAATAACAGCAATAATAACAATAATAATATATTATTATTATTATTATTATTATTCCTATCATATCGTAGCATATATGGTTAAGGCAATAAACTACAAATCGAAAGGTCGAGGGTTCGGGTAACGGTGGAATCAGGATATTTAAATATTGTTTAATTTGTCCACATCATTCGCAATGTTTTAATATAATTAATGTTGTTACGTTAATGTATGACACATTTTATGGTCACAAAAGACCTAGCAGTCATTCAATCTGAAATAATTATGTTTTTATTTTTAAATCTCAGGGGTGAGATAGAATTCCGAATTTACAAGTATGACGCAGGTTTAGCCTTAGAAAATTCTAGTTAAGATAATCGTAATCGAAGCGATCATAATTAACCCTATTTAATAAAAAGTATAGATAATTGTTTTCTGATACCAAAACATTTCACTACCGAGCTGGTTAGGTCTTATTATAGAGTTTGAGACTTGTTCTCGGAAGGTCCCAGACATTGAACAACTTGCGGTTTATTTCTGGTTTTCATCAGTCATCAAGAAAAATGCTGATTGGAATTGTATTACCAAGAATAATTAAATCTTACTCATAATTTCATAGTATCATTAGGTCTTCATTAAACACGTGATAATCACAAAAAATACAGAGCCTACTGAATTCGCCTAAAAATTCTATGACTTTATATGTTGAAGTACATGTAATTAAGAATTTAATTAAAAAGAAAATCACCGAACATCTCTAAAAATTTGTCTGGAGTAACAAGTGAAGGAATTCAAAGACGATAACAGCAAGGATGAATGTTGCACAGAAAAACACTAAACAGAGGCTCAACTCTAAAAAAAATGCTATTATACATTAATAAAAACAGTATCATTCCAAATTAAATTAAAAAAATGCTTATCCAAAACTGTATAAAACGACGATTGTTTCAGATATACGGTTGCGAAAGAGGCTTACTTTAAGAGAGAATACAGGGTCATGAATATTTGAGAATTAAATGTTTAGAAACATGTTTTATAATAATATAATATTAGAATAAATGCTCACAAGTTGTGCAGAAAATATATAAGTTACATAAGTCTTAATTAAAATATAAAATTATGGAATATTCACCTGAAAGGTCCGTCTCCTCAACTTAATTAGTTATTTAACTCTAGCGCTTTCGGGACTTATCCCATCATCGGCAGGATTCAAAACTGCCGATGATGGGACAAGTCCCGAAAGCGCTACAGTTAAATAACTAATTAAGTTGAGGAGACGGACCTTTCAGGTGAATATTCCATAATTCTATATTTTAATTTTGAATAATACCTCAACGGAACACATCATGAATTTTATAAAAGTTGATTACATAAGTCTTGTCATTAATTTGATTCACATAGTTTGTAATTTGCAGAATTCTACCAGAGATTTCCCACGTTTTTTGCAGGTAACGATCAGATGGTTGCTCGCACAGGTCACATACACAGTTGTTCCCGGGATCGTGGTAACACTTGGTCTTTTAACTAAAGAGAGATGAACAAACATATGGATGGAGAAAACTGTATAACATTAAGATAAATTATATATTTGGGAAACCAGATATAAGGTTAAAATAAGAACAATCAAGTCTTATAAATTGTGATGGGCAGAATATGTGGCATAAATGGAGCATACACGAGGGATACGGATATTTAAGGAAAAATCAGAGGGAGAGAGTCCAGTAGACAGGATAAGAATGAGATGAAAGAATTACATTAACATGGTCAGAGGGTGAATTTTATTCGGTGAATAATAGGGAAAGATTGATTCAGAATAGGAAATTATGGAATCCTAATGCCTGCACAGTGAATATCCAGATTAGATAATACCAGTGAGTTAGGGACCTATTTAGAGTTCGTTTCCATAGTTATTGTCCTGCGCAGCAGCCGATTGGTTAAAACAAGATGACTATGCAGAGCTACGAGACTTGCACTAGTTCGAGTCTCCATTATGTAAGACATTTTTCTCATGGAATTTCGGCAAGTTTGGGACCCGTGCCCATCCAGCATCGTCATGCATTTGAGTAGCTGCAGTGAGTAGGAGCACCAGGTTGAGAAAACCAGCGTAACGGCTAGGAACTCGACATCCTGACCACATGTCACCCCTACACTGGTTGGATGATCGTCTACATCTGTGATTAACAAATGCGGATGTGAGGCTAGCAGTCAGCTGGTAAGCCAAGGACATTCTAGGCCTCTCGCGCCTCGGTTTTAGTTTAGTTTCACAGTTCCATCCATAGTAATTCTGCCAGAGGGCAGGTATTTCACTGCAATCATAGCATTTTTATGCTGTGCTTTGTAAGCTTTACTAGGGAATTATAGGTGTGGTAGCTTCCCGTTGCTTTTCACACCGGTGAAGGATGATGATGATGATGAGATGGTAATGATAAGGATGATGATGGCCATATGATTTCGGGGACCGTTTGGGCCTTAAAGTTTTCCTGACTATTTTGTCTTGAGTTTCGCAATCTCCCTCGACCCTATTAACGTTGGTTTTTAAATACTCCCTTGTCTCATAAAATAGCTAATCCATTAACATTGGTATTTTTATTTTTAAGATTACCTTGTCTTCATAAAATACCTGAGAAATGTTCTTTCACAACCCCTCTCTCTACATTGGTATTTTTCATTTGTGTTGATCTTATCTTAACATCACTTTTCTTTCAAGGGTTTGTTTTAAAAGCCTCTTGTCTCGCGCAATAAGCTAACCATTTCCTTATAATTTAAAATCCTTCAGCATATTTTTATCATTATTTGTAGTTTTATTATATCAATTGAATCTTTATTTAAATTTTCTCCTAATTATTTTGATGTCATTACGGTTTTTAGTCTCATTGTAACACTGACATTTGTCTTACAGATGAGGAAAACCCCGAGAAAAACCTCACCCAGAAAAACTGTCCCGGCCGGGGATCGAACCCGGGCCCGCTGCGTGACAAGGCAGCACGCTACCTCGAGACCACAGCGGTTTCACAGTTATTGTAGCTTAATTTGGATTCTGGTGACTGCCTTTGTCAGAAAAATCATATTAACTCGTGAGAAAGCAGAACATTAAAACGTAATGTAATTCAATGTAGCATTGTGTTACGTTGGAGATTTTTAACGATGTGTCAGCGCTCTTGAGCAAGGCAGAATAATGTCGCTTTGAAGTCTGGAAGGCTGTTCTTATACAAGGAATGTGATTGCTTCTACATAAATAAACCCGCGTCTTTGAACTCTTTTTTTAAATTGTCGCACTTGGCAGTGTAAAAATACTCTTTTGTAGTCAAAGCTTGAGTATTCGCTTCAGAAGAACATTGTATAACATTTTCAACGGAGAGATGGTTGTTTTAATTGGATATTGACATGCAATTATCCTTTTAATTATAATTTCTTTTGTAACAAGTTGGTTTAAGTGAATGACACGTTAAATAATAATTATATTCTTACATCTAATCTCAGTCATTATCTCAGTTAACAAGCGGACATGCACTCCATGCTTACGGGTCCGTGATGTCATTTTTGTACTGGGGAAACAAGAGATGAATTGATGCTACTAACTGACTTAAAAAGTACAGAACAATTCCTTCGTAAACACGATATCAATGTATGGTTCATGCGAGCATTGTAAATGACGACAGAGGGAGGGGGTTATCCTTATCCGCTCTTAGATTCATCCTTCCATAAACAAACGCCAATAGCATCCTTCAGCCATTCGCGCCACAATTACTGTCACATTGACAGAGAGCACGTGTGAAGTTAATAAGACATATTGTCGTTGAATGGGGTAGATTACAAGAAAGCTGGTGAGATTCTTCACTGAACTTGTGAAATACATTTAAAATAACTGTTTTTTTGGCCACTAGTCAAAGGATTGCCAGACATGTATTTTAAAAATTTAGGTGGCGACACAATAACAGAAGACTCGATACCATTCAGCCATTTTCTTGTATCAGAATCGACTAAAGCATGACTCAAAGCATCATCCATAAGTAATAAACTATTTTAAGTTGTAATTATTCATTAGATATATTTTATAATATTTTTATATGATTTGAATATTATTTTCATTCACGAAGAATAAAAGTTGTATTCAGATGACATGCTTTTAATTTAATGAAGGAAACTATTTTTTCACATACTTATTGCTTCTACATCGTACGTCGGTATCCATAACCAATGAAAACCAATCAGGTCACATGATTTTGTTTTGATGAGGATCACTTTAAGAGCGGATAGACTTCTTCTTCTTCTTCACTTCACGGGCTAAGCAAAATATCTGTTCCGCCTGACAGTTGTTCTGTCCATCTTTTCACTGGCCTTCCCACATTTCTTGAACCTCTTGGCTTGTAGTTGAATGCTGCTTTTGTAATCTCGTTACGTTCATTCTTTCTACACGTCTAAACCATTTTTCTCTATATTATTTGATTTTATCATTCAATGGAGATGTATTTAACTCTGTTCTTATATCTTCATTCTTCATCCGATCCATTCTTGTGCAGCCTTTTGTTCTTCTAAGGAAGTTCATTTCTACGCTTTGTATTCTACTTTATAATTTTTTGGTCATTACCCAAGTTTCACTCCCATGAAGTTCATGCAGGAACTGCCAATGTTTTATACAACTTCAGTGTAGTATCTCTTCTTGTTTTGTTCTTCAAGGTTCTATGTACAGTTCCACATATCATTTGAAATCTTGACAGTTTCACATTTACGTCTCCTTCCGTTTTTGTGTTTATAGTAAAATTACAACCCAAGTAATTAAAATTTCTTACTTATTCCAGAGGTTTGTTGCCTATTATGATGTTTGATCTTATATGTTCACTTCCCCAAAATGCCATTATTTTTTTTTCCGTAGACATAACTGATTTAATTGATGTAATGAGTACTGCAAATTATTTTCATTTTCTTGAATAGACTTTAGAATAGTTATCTGTGCCATCTGGTTATAGCAATAGTTTAGAATAACCATTTTACATTATATATGTATTTCTCTTCAAGTCCACCGCTGTGGTCTCGAGGAAGCGTGCTGCCTTGTCACGCGGCGGGCTAGAGTTCGTTCTTCAGTCGAGACAAGTTTCCTGGGTGAGCTTTTTCCGGGGGTTTTCCTCGCCTGTGAGACAAATGTCAGGAAACTTTAAGGCCCAACGGTCCCTGAACATCATCTGACCATCTCTATCATCATTATCATATTCACTTCATTAGATTAAGTTTAAGATTAAGGTCTCTACTGGCGCATCATTACCATCACCATCACCTATCATACATCATCGGTGCAGGATAACATCGCTTAACAGGATCCCCAATCTCACAAATGGGTTAAAATAACGCCGATGCCAGGAGAGAATACCAGAAATGTAAAGACAACCTGGCGGCATTGAATGTATATTTCATTCCAAATGTTCCAAACAGTCAGTGCGCAACTTTTATATTCCACCGAAGATATTTTGTAAGTGTGAATCCTGCTCTTGACCACTGTTCAGAATTCGGAGTCTGGTTGAAGTTTTGTTAACGAGGCGAGATGTTTCATCTCTAGTTATTACTGATGAGGTATTTCAAATGTGAATTTGTACTTAGAAGATAATCTAAGTTAAACTAAACTTATAACTGACTGCAAAATTATTGCGTGTACGACATGACAGGAACTATCTCAACACTGATAGAAACAACGAAGAGAGCGTTTAAGAGGTGGAATGTAGAGTGAGAGGCTGTAAGACAAACTAATAAATAACGGTCCACAACCGCCTGTTAACATTGCCCGATGTGTACATTAATGGTATTTTACGATGCAAGGTTGGGAAGTGGTTTTTACAGAATCGAGAAAAATGTTTAAAAACGAGCGATAGCTAGGAAGTTTTGCCGAGATTCTGTAATACACTTTACAAACGTGTGTTGTAAATTATTTTTTGCGCGATGGTGTTTTCAGAATTATAAATTATAGTAAAATAATATCTTTGTTGGAAATATTTGCGTTCATTATAAACAACTGACTAATGTTAATACTGTGGGAAATGATGTCTTGAAGAAGATTTTCGGGCTGTAGGCCGTGGTCGTGAGGCTTGTAGTTCCCCGACGTTTCGCCAGAGACTGCGTCTGGCATCCTCAAGGGTTGTCTTGAGACATCATAGCAACTCCGGCCGCGAAAGTCTATGTGAATACACTGTGGGAAATGTTTATTATATGAAAGTATAGGAGGCCTTGACTTCAATTCAGTGGTAAAATGCGGCAAGTACGTATTTATAGTTTTATATTGTTTCAAATAAAGTTCATTTAATTTAAAATGCAGTGATTTGTTTCTTGTAATGTATATTAACACTACCTTTTGGATATTTTTTGTATAATATAAATTGTATGTAGTATAGGCTACATAGAGGACAGTGGTTTTACTTCTCACATCTGGGCCCATGCCTCCACCCCTTGGGATACCTCGGTCAAAGACCATACTCCCAAGTCCCAGTATCTTATCCTCCCTATCTATTCGCGTCCACGTTCAAGAGTTCTCGTCTTAAAACCAACACCTCAGGGAGAAGATGTTGGAGTCGCAACTTCAGGGAAGTTGCTGAGCTACATAGTATGTCAGGTCGCTCATTCCTGACGACCCCACAGTTGGTCCACGGGCTCGTAGGCTTAGCCGGGAACCAGCACAGTTGCTCCGAGCCGTTCCCTGGTGTGCCCCCAGGGATGTGTCCTGTTGCAGTTGTGGTCCAGCACGGAGCTCGCAAACTCCAACAGGTGAGCAATAGTACGGCAAGGCGCTCAACTCCTGCCGACCCCACTAATGGTTCACGAGTCCCTTGGACTTAGCCGGGAGGACTGTCTAGCAGATCCACCGACCTTTCCCTGGGGACGTGTTTTGTTGCTGAAGTGGGTCCAGCCTGAGTTTTACTTCCCACACGCGTTTTGTAATATGTAATATTACAGTATAGCTATTTAGGTTGGCAATCCCGAAATGTAGGAAGTTGAACTTTCAATCATGGTCGCCATTGCTGTAAGTACGACAAAACGCACTATCGCGCAAAAAAATAGTCTTCTTTACTGAAATCATAGATCCTTGTTTCGTGTATTTATGTATAAAATAATCAAGTCTATTGTGAACTTAAGCTTTGAACCACAATCACGATTTTATATGCATAATTATGCCATTTACTCAATCGAACTCGGAGGTTTATAGCCGCGCGGATTTAAGCTTCCATACATCCCTATCCTGATTTAACATTTTCCAATCAATCCCTATATATGATGATCTTGATGAAGATTTTCGGGCTGTAGGCCGTGGTCGTGAGGCTTGTAGTTCCCCGACGTTTCGCCAGAGACTGCGTCTGGCATCCTCAAGGGTTGTCTTGAGACTGGAATTTCTGTCCACTGTCTGTCCTATTTATACGTTCACCACGATGTGTTTGTAAGTTATATCTGCCTTCTGATTGGTCAGCGTTAGGGACTTCATTGCACCAATGAGATTGCTGTTTGATGGTCTAGTCGACTGTACGTTATATGTGCCTTCTGATTGGTCATGGGTAGGGACTTCCATTGTTCCAATGAGATTGCTGTTTGATAGTCTAGTCGACTGTACTTGTAGAGGTTTACATTTTGCGTTTTTTAGAACCGGTATCCATACTTTGTTAACTTTTAATGATTCTTCTTTTCTATTGAAATTGTTTTTATGTTTGAATATTTCGATGGCCTCTCGTTGTAGACTGGTAAAATAGTGCGTGCAGTTAGATAATATGTCTGTATTCTGGTATTGTACTCTGTGGTCATCAAGTAAAGAGTGTTCTGCTACTGCCGACTTATCCATTTGTTTAAGACGACTGTATCTTTCATGCTCCTTAAGTCTGGTTGCGATGCTGCTTATAGTGGTACCTATATACACTTTTCCACAACTGCATGGTATCCTGTATATGCCTGCTGTCTGATGAGGATGGAGTTGATCCTTTATAGGTCTGAGAAGGTTCTTGATTTCCCTATATAATCCACGTCCCTGAAATCACATTTAACGCTTTTTCAACCTTATTATTGGCCAATACATTGACTGCTTTCCGTTTAACATTCCTACACTTTTTATGCTCCTCTTTCATTCCCATGCTGCGCATTGCTGTCTAACAGATTTAATGTTTTTTATACGTGTTCCGAAAGGACCATATAGTTTTTGTGTGTGCTTTTATTAATCTCAATTCGCCTGTCTGTTGTCTTTCTTTGATCCAAAAATTTCCCTAAATTTATCCTCAAGTACGTGTAATTTTTCTCCTCTCTCAAAGTAGGATATCGTGATTAAAATTCATAGAGTATCTAACTAGAAGAATGACCGTTTTGCATATTTTTTAATTTAACATTTTATGTATGATGATTATAATATTTTTACTTTATTCTTATTTAGGGACGCCTTAACTGGTAGGCATAGCTCGCGCACTCTAAACTGGTGGGTCCATGACGTCATTGTTGAACTTTGAGAAACAAGAGATGAATTGGCACAACTAAATGACACAAAATATCAACTCACCTGTTATTAGTGAAGAGGCATTTCAAATGTGAATTTGTATTTAGAAGTGATTTTAAATTAAACTAAACTTATAACAGACGGCACAATTATCGCGCGTAGCACACGACAGGAACCATCTCAACACTAATATAAACAACACAAATAGCATTTTCTTTCAGGTCTATACTAGGAGTTTAAATGTAGAGAAAGAGGTTGCACTAGGTTATAAGACAACAGATAAGTAATGACCCCACCCTTAAGTGCAACACTGTGTCTAGGGTCTTTAGTTACAATAAGTAAACAGTGTATTCTTGCGTTTGTCATGTGTTTTCCGATGTTCACTTGATTATAATGTGAACGACATTTTGAAATGGTGTATATAGTGAAATGAGTTATGATAGTGAAATACCAACCGAGCATTTGTCTTGGCGCCTGAAGAAAACAAGAAAAAACCTCAGTCAGGTTGGTTGGCATCGTAATTAAAACCAGGGTCATCCCGAAACGTTATTGCATGCGTCAACTTTCTCGGCGATTACTTCATTGATTTATTTTCTTGTTTTATCTCTGTAACATTAGTAAATATTTTTATCATTTTGCAGATTTGTTTCGTGCTTAATTCTTGAAGGTGGGTTGTTGGATGTGATGTCCCACGTTCTAGATATATGATTGTAATAATTTAGATCACTGTTATTTGCCACGGCACTGATGACTCTCTTCAGGGGAATGAGGTAAAGCTTCTTATATAAACAAATAACAACACTTTTGTTATCATTTAAACTAAATGTTATTTTATTAAAGTTTTCACTTCTGTTTAGATAAATCTTGTAAATGATACATAATTTAAAAGATTCCGACTCAAATTAATAAATTTCACTTCTAGACGATTATTACTTCATATATGTAATGGATGACTACTTCCAACGGTCAATTTTTTACTCACTAACATATTATTTCCACTTTATGGATTATTTATACCCCAGATGAAGGAAATTTGTATTACAATATTATTTTCCATTACTTAAACACCATTTGGTGAACTAATATCAAGAAATGAACACTAATTTTCTTATTTCTCGATGACTCATTGTTTTACATGTCTAACTTCTTTAAAGTATTGTAACCATCTTGTTGTTCTGGGAAAAATCCCATTTCATTTCTGTTATAACCTGGAAGTTCTGATTGGTCCAACTGAAAAGGAAGGAGTACTACTGGCTTACTCCCATCCAATTCGTCCAATCCCATTTATTTGTTTATAAAAAATATCAATTCAAATATTTAAAGTATTTTTACATATATTAAATCAGTTAGGAATACATCTAACTGTAATAACAGTTTATATTGACCAGTTTGAATTTTTTATATACTTATAAAAAATTTGAATTCTCTAAATCAATCTTATTTCCATTCTTAATAGAAATAAATGTAATTATATTTAAATATTAAATAAAAAATCTTTATTACTTTTATATGGGGATAAATATCCGGTTTTATTCTACGACACTTTGCTCACGACATTACTTTCTTTCCGAAGGAAGGTGTACACAAGATTTTTATGCTTAAAAATCCTTTCAAAGTTTGACCCGTGTACCTTGTAATAAAAACACGATTTTGGTCACTATTCCACCGGACTCGACTAATTTTGATAAGGATTCGTCCCTAACTTGACGATGTTTCCTATAAGATATATTGATTGCATTTGTTTACTAGCAAATACCGGCGTGCGTTGCTACGATTAAATAAATGAAATATTAAAGATTAAATTGTATCGTATGCGCTGAGACTAACCAAAATAGTGGTTGGTAATCAGTTTTTAATTTCAGATTTCAGGTAAACCTCCACTTCTAATTGTCGTATTTTGCTCATTTTTGGATAATTGCCGCAGTTTATTTTAATAGGATATACCGAGTTTCGGTGTGAAACATCGAAAATTGTGAACGCTAGAACAATTATTAAATTTTCGTTTTGGGTAAACTACACCTAATGGTTTTAGAGGGTCCAATTATGAATCTAAACCATCGAGGGATCCAGTCAAACACACGCAAAAAAAAAAAAAATCAAAATCTGTCCAGTCGTTCAGGAGGAGTAGAATGACAAAAACACGCACAGGAGAATACATGAAGATAAGACGTTAGAAAAACAAACGAGTATAAATTACTTAAATTTGCATCAAATTACATGATAATGCACAATAATAACTTAGTTTTATACGATTATGTTTTCACTGCGGTCCGAAATATTTAAATAACTGACAGGATAAATTATTGTTTCGCCAATTTAAGGGTTAAAATGTTTCATTTTTTCCACGACTGTAAAATTTGAGAATAGTACCTAGATGTTAATTTGAAAAAAAAGTATGTATCTCAGCCATGGTTTTATAATCATTGCCTTGGATATATATATATATATATATATATATATATATATATATATATTATTTGCTTTAATAACTGGCTTTAGCCAATAATAGAGCTCTATGTGGTTAACAGTTCGAGTTCCAGTTGTAAATACATCTAAATAGGATTTTTTATTGTTATCAGCAACAATAATAATAATAATAATAATAATAATACGATAATAACATTAATAATAATAATAATAATAATACGATAATAATAATAATACTTATATAATTCTCACACACGGGCTCTATGGAACCAGTAGGTGCATGACCGCGCGGACATAATCTCTCCATACATCCCTATCCTGAGCTAATGTTTTCAATTGAATATAATTCCAACCAAGGAAATATGGGGTCAGATGAAAGCTGCTAACTTATCATCTTAGTGGTTTAATTCCATTTATATTTCTTTAATAGGCTTTATATTGATAATAGTGGAAATAAAGTTTACGGCATCCTTTGTATAATCTACTTCCCTCAAATCATGAATAATGTTATTCTCCCACCACATTCTTGGTCTACCAACTGGGCGTTTTCCCTCTGGTTTTCTTACAAGAAGCTTCCATGCACCTCATTTATTCCGCATTTGTGCCACATGTCCTGTTCATCGCAGTTACGAGACTTAACTGTTATTATATATCTAGCTTCCTACACATACCATGTAGCTCATTATTATGTAGTTTTCTCTATTCACCTGTCTGTTCATCTCTTTTTGACCCAAACATTTTCCTAAGAACCTTATTCTCAAATACTCGTAATCTCCTTTCCTCTCTTAATTAAAGTAAGAGTCCATGTTTCGCATCCATGTAATATAACTGGGAGAATAACAGTTTTATATATTTTCAGTTTAACGTTTTTTAAAGGAGTTGGGATGACAATAGTCCCATAATAATAATAATAATAATAATAATAATAATAATAATAATAATAATAATAATAATAATGATAATGATGATGATGATGATGATGATAATGATAATGATAATGATAATGATAATGATAATGATAATGATAATGATAATGATAATGATAATGATAATGATAATGATAATGATAATGATAATGATAATGATAATGATAATGATAATGATAATGATAATGATAATGATAATGATAATGATAATGTAATGATAATGATAATGATAATGATAATGATAATGATAATGATAATGATAATGATAATAACAATAATAGTAATAATAATAATAATAATGATTAAAACGAGGACAATGATAATAATAAATAATATTTATTTTTTATGGCTAATTTTAGACCATAAGGCATTAGGTTATCATGTAATTAGCGAAACGCGATCTCTCAATCTTAATTTCAGTTTTTAACCTGATTTTGATACTTCTCACATCACATAGCTATTCGGTTTTCCTTACGAAATTACTGGAAACCCATTTCAAATCCTGTAAACAAAGAAAAAATGGTATGTCGGGTATGGAAACCGAGATCCCAATGATGGTAATTACGAATGAAGCATGTTAACCACTGAACACAAACAGTAATGTATAAAATAGCAATGAAAACTTCTGGAATTTCACGTAAAATGAGTAGTAATTTGTTTTATGTAAATATAAATAACATTTTCTTCACTCTGCTGATTAAACAAACTAAGTAAAAGAGAACACATCCTGTATGTTTTCGTGCTTCTTTGATGAGAATTCTTCAATAGGAATTAATTTAATTTATCGGTTCACATAATGTATTAAAGAGAGCCTCTAACTGACTTTGTGTACCAAACAAAAATTTCATCGAATAATTTGTTTCACGCTCGCCATCATCATGCTCCCAGACAGTTGTTGGACACGTCAACAGGAAGCGGTACATCCGCATTAATATCAAGGGAAATACTACAAGAGTTTTCTTCTTGTCCATAATTCACGAACTGAGCGTGAAGATGGGAATGAATAGTCAAAAATGATGAAAATTCAAATTATGTTTTGAAAGACTGTTTAGTGGATTTGGTTGATGTAGTGATTTAGTTTAATTTGGTAAATTAAATTTTTAATAAAGAATATTAATAAAATGGAAATAATATACATATTATATATATATATATATATTAATATTTAATTCAATATATTTTGTGACAGTGTTTTAGTATTAATGTCTTCTGTGTGTTATGTAGCTTCAAAATTAGAAATATATATATATATATATATATATATATATATATATATAATATGAAAAAAAAATGAATGCTTGAGTCGGGATTTGAACCCGAGTCTCTAAACTCTGTATGTTTAGTGCTCTAACCAACTGAGCTACTGAAGTATTCCAACACAAACATACATTTTTCTAATCAATTGAGTTGCTGTTTACTTGATGAAAATTCATATTTATTAATTAAATAAAAATAAAACGTAGTTTTATTTGATTTTCATATTTATTATATAATTCAGTGACAGCTGTTTCGGTACACTGTACCTTCTTCAGACATGTTAACAAATTATGAATGAAAAATATTCATAATTTGTTAACATGTCTGAAGAAGGTACAATGTACCGAAACAGCTGTCACTGAATTATATAATAAATATGAAAATCAAATAAAACTACGTTTTATTTTTATTTAATTAATACATTTTTCTTATATATGTAGTATTCTCAATTCACACAATAGGTAGCAACTGACATCTAGTGGCCACCATAACAGGTAAGCAAATTTTTAAAGAGAATATTTACTTTATAGCAGTAACGCTTGTATATTTAGATGTTATAACTATAGTTATAACACATATATATATATATATATATATATATATATACACGAGCCATGTTCTACAATTTCCGAATTCAGGTCTGACAATTTTATTTCGACGATATTTCAGTGAAGTCTACTGTTATTGTTCCGAATTGACACGGGCTGCAAATTGGATTGGTCGGTATACAATGTCTAGCGTATGAATGATTTAGTTGATCTAAGTTGCCTATTCCAAAACTATGCGTTAGTGAGGAGATAATAAAGGCCAATATGCACACTCTATCGAGTAACACTAAATAATTGGGACTGGAAGTAAACGTGCATAAAACCAAATATATATTCACACATAGAAATACATTATATAATGGATATGGACAGCTAATGATAAATGGGGGAAATTTTGTAGAAGTGGCTGAATTCAAATAACTAGGAATAATAATTACAAATGGGAATAATGGGCACAAAGAAATTAAACATATGTTCAATTCTGGAATTGCATGTTATTATGCATTACAGGGACTCTTGATGTCCCAACTTCTTTAAAAAAAACGTTAAACTGAAAATAAATAAAAGTGCTATTCTCCCTGTTATATTATATGGATGCGAAACATGGATTCTTACTTTAAGAGAAGGAAGGAGATTACGAGTATTTGAGAATTAAGCTCTTAGGAAGTTTTTGTTTTTGGACCAACGAGAGATGAATGGAGAAGACTACACAACAGTGAGCTACATAGTCTTTATAGGAAGCCATATATAATGAGAACAGTTAAGTCTCGTCGATTGCGATTGGCAGAACATGTGGCACGAATAGGGAATGAAAGAGGTGCTTTTTGTAGAGTGAAAACGTCCGTTTGGTAGATTAAGAATGATGTGGGAGAATAACATTAACCACGATTTGAGGGAAGTAGATTATACAGGGGATGATTAGAAAACATTAACTCAGGATAGGGATGTGTGGAAAGCTTATGTCCGCGCGGCCATGAACTTACGAGTTCGATAGTGCCAGTGAGTTAGTTGCATACCTGATTTGGTTTTACAGTATGCTTACAGCAAATTTCGCAACTAAATAACACAGTTTATTTGGTCTGGTGGTAAGGACTGGTGCATCCAAGGGAAGAGATGGAGAGCCGAGTTGGTCAACTACGATTTCTTACGTCGCGTCGCTATAAGACTCAAAGGTACGTTTACCTCGAGAGTCATAGCAGCACTGTTGCTGCTCACACGGACGTAGATTCTAACCATGTTTAGTCAAGAACAAATAGCAAATGAAGCACTTACCCAGCTTACATGGGGTAATACCTGTTCTTCAACGTGAAGCGAGTGTACGCGGGATGACACGTCATTACTGTATTTCGCAAATCATTCACAAACGAAGCAGGTCAATATTCCGTTGTGTCGGACAGTACACAGTATATTATGTGCATTCCAGCAACAAAACAAAACGTGCTATGCCCTCCTAGTGATCCGTCTGAACGCTTGGACAGAGAGCATATGTACCCCGAGACTACAACTGTGGATAGTCTAATAATTTTACCAGGACTATTTAACTCACATTTTAATGAATTTTCATTTACAACCAATAACAGTAGTTTTACAACTACATTTTTATTTACAACCAATAACAGTAGTTTTTCAACTACATTTTTATTTACAACCAATAACAGTAGTTTTTCAACTACATTTTTATTTACAACCAATAACAGTAGTTTTTCAACTACATTTTTATTTACAACCAATAACAGTAGTTTTTCAACTACATTTTTATTTACAACCAATAACAGTAGTTTTTCAACTACATTTTTATCACTTTCATTTTATCGCCTTCATTTTACTAAGTGGTTCCAGATTGTATATATAGTACACGAATATAATCAGATTCTACTTACGAGATATAATAGAAAAACATTCGTAGCAATTGATTATACCATAAAAAAGAAACTAACGTTTGTACTTTCTTAGAGTATTATTTCCCAGGATTTAACGTTGCAGAAAAATGTAATTGACATATTTACATCATAGGACATCATAAATTAATCAATAACCTATAATAAAGTGTTTCATTTCTTCTCCACTAGGGTGCATTCTTACAATATTGCGTTTCTATTTGGCAATAAACATGATCTGGTTGCAGTGATGAACAAATTAAACATAACGTTTCTCATTTGTTTTCAAACATCGCCGTTTACATAAAATATATAAATATTTTAAAATAACTTTATTTAAATAATTATTTGTGAGTAAACAGCTTAATTTGATTCATTAAATGGTCCTAACAAATGCCACTCTTGATTTCCAAATTCTCTAGATAAATTCACTCATGCCATTACTTATGATAAAATGTGAAAGCCATATTTGAGAAAAAGATTAAAGTAAAAATGGCGAAAACAAAGGTTCATTGTTGTTTAATATCGTTCTGTATGAGATAATAAAAAATGTTACAGGTATGAAAGGATATAAAATGGGTGATAAGGAAATGCATGATATGCGAATGACATAAAAAATGCAATATGACAATTTAAATTTAAAAATCAAAATCTTTAGTGATATCGAAAGAACCACGACGATGTACATTATAAGTTGAAGGAACGATTATAAATCAGACTCTGAATTTTACAAACTTGGATACAGAACTTGAATATACATTCAGAGATCACGAAACAAACTAACAAAACAAGAAGGATTTCGGCCTCAATGAACTGTGTAATTTTGAGGATTATCTTCTTCCTTTCCTGGTTTAGGCGAATTCCATCTCTGCTCTTGTCGTCTAGGATCACGTCATCCTCTTGATTTATATGAACATTATTTACAGTATTCTCCTATCGTCCATTCTTTCCAAATTTTCCTTCTATTTTGTCTGTATTCATTAATGTTTATTTATTGCAAATATATTTAATTTATTTCTAATTTCTCGATTTTTTATTTCATCTGATTTTATATATCCCAATAATGATCCAAGAAATCTCATTTCTGACGCCTGAATATGGCTATGGAACAGAAACTAAAGTATAGATTTATAAATATTTAGTATGGCTTGTTCCCACTTATGCTTCTAAAACAAGAGCCGAAACATCGAAAACAAAACAAATGTTATAAACACGAGAAACTGTAATACTTAGGAAAATAATGAAGACAACAGTCTACGATAGAATAAAAAATTAATACATACGAGAAACAATATAAAATTCAACAAATAAATGAACGGATATCAAAAAGGTAGGAATGGAACAACTATGTCTCAAGAATGAGTGACGACAGGCTCTCAGAAGTCGTAAGATATAATATTCTAATTGTCAGGAGATCCCCAAAGAAGATCACGAAAAAGGTGTAAAAACTTGCTTCCCAACATACTATAAGCCTATAATCAATAATAATAATAATAATAAATAATAATAATAATAATAATAATAATAATAATAATAATAATAATAATAATAATAATAACACTAATAACACTAGCAAACAGTGGTTTTGTTGCCCTTGATATGAAATTAATTTTGGATATATTTATGCTCACAATTCAAGAAACTATCAATGATTTCGGAAGATTTGCTCTGTTTTTTTATCTTTATTTTCATTTTACATTACAAAAATCGGAAAATATGAAACAATATAGCATATTTATTTAAAATGTCAATTGTTTTTTTTAAATTAGTATACATCGACGTAAATAGAAAGAAAAATATCGAAAACTCATGCTATGCTTCAGTAAAACGTCTTCGTCTATAATTTTTTAGGGGACAATCTGTTTTTAAAGACCAGCAGTAATCTGCCAACATGTGACGGTCCCATCTACCCTGATACCTTTCCTCCATTACTTTTAGCTCCTAGTGAAAGCGCACTCCCTGTTCGTCGCTATAATTTCCTAAATTATCCGGAAATCTATCCAGATGACTGTGGAGAAAGTGAAACTTTATACTCATATTTGTTCCCAGAATCTTGAAACTTGTCAACATATTTTGCACAATTTCTTTATAATTTGGTGCTTTATAGTTACCTAGGAAATTTTCTACTACCAATACAAAACTCTTCCAAGCTTCACTTTCCGGAACAGTCTTCACTTTGATAAAATTTGCACCTTTCGTCAATTGCCGAATTTGAGGACCATCAAATATTCCGCCTTTTACCTTTTACATACTGAGCTTAGGACATTTTCTACAAATGTATTTGAAACATTCCCCTTCCTTGTCCAACGCTTTGACGAATTGTTTTATCATATCCAGATGCACGTCGTGAGTACTTTAATTTTGTCAAATAAATGAGATCACGGCTGATGTGCTGAGTGAGGGGTGTGAGAGTGGGGATCACGTGATGTTTGTATACGAGGAAAAAAAAAATGCGCAGAAATCAAATAATGACTGGAAACATAAATTTTATTAGTAACAAGCCGTTCACTGTTTAAGATATAAGATACGCAAAAATCATAAAAAAACTAGAGCACTTTCATGAATGTATTCGTAAACTGTGCTCTTGAAAACATAGAAATTCGTTGAGATATCCAGGACAACAATTATTTTTGTAGAGCTGTGTAATAATAATAATGGGGCACGTCGCGCCGTAGCCTAGTGATTAAGGCACTGCGCTACAAGACGGAAGGTTGAGGAATCGAGTCCCGGTGGTGTCAGAATTTTTAAACTGACCAAAATCCTCTGGCGGCACCATAACCCTAGGGTCGACTCAGCCTCTAACGGAAATGAGTGCCAGACGCTTGTTCTGAGAGGTAAACGCGGCCGTCACGCAGGGCTGACAACCCGGCTGACAACCCGGCTGACAACCCGGCTGACATCTAGTGCCGATTGTCCATAAAAGTGTGAGCCTTTACCTCCCACTACCCCAAGGGCCTCTCGAGGCCTGTCGTGGGATCACTTTAATAATAATAATAATAATAATAATAATAATAATAATAATAATAATAATAATATATAATAATAATAATAATAATAATAATAATAATAATAATATTTATATTCATAATTTCAATGTTTACTTTCTTTCTGTGCCTAAAGTTTTATTTTCCTTCTCCACATTTCCCTATCCATCCACTTCATGTCCTCCTGTCCTCTTGGTCTCATTCCAGTTCTTATTTCTTGCATCCATGAGATTCGTGGTCTTTTCTTTCTTGTTCCAGGTGGTGTAAGCGGAAAAGTTATGCTTATGTAATGATACTAATTTGGGGATTCTTTTTATTTAATTTTTAATTTAAAAAATAATTGAATAATTTGAAACTAAATATGATTTATTTTATAATGTTAAATATAATACATTATTTTTGTAACATTGATGTTAAATGTAACAATGATTACGTCACATATATTGTTATGAGAAACAATAAAATACTGAATTCACAGACAGAAGTTTAAGACAAAAGGATGTTCAAATAATGTGGTCTTAAATCGGCCGAACATTAAAAATATGATTGGGTTTCGAGAAATGAAGACGAACGTATCGTGTTCTTTCTTGATGATGTCATTACCAATCAGAAACTGACAACGTGATAATTTGCAACAAAGAAGAAGAAGAGATGGCTACAAGAATATGACAAAGATAGACGCTATTGAATGATCCCCATATTAAAGTTTAGATAACTAGTGTATTAATTGAGTTATGTTACTTCACTACTGAAGAATAACAAAAGTAAAATGACGTGAGTCTAGTGAACCAAAAATTATACCAGAAATAATTTTATAGTGCTGTAATTTTTAAATAAATGAAATATCATAAAAAGTGAATATACGACTATTAAAGTAATTCATAATAATAATTACATATTATTAAAATAATATTTAAAGTGAGAAAAATCTTTATATAATATAATTGAAAATAAAATAGTGTATACTAACAAGTTGAAGATATATATTATATCTAAAGTCATCAGATTAAATGACAGAAACAATAATTTGAAGTTTAATTTTTATTGCTTATTTATTGTGTAATAAATAATACTTTACAGAAGAAGTGAATGTTTTATTTAATAACAAAATATATTTACTCGCCATAATTGTGTTAATCAACAGCTCCCCTGAGAAAGATCTACATGTCGGTGCAAATAAATAAACAAACTGAATATAATATTTAATAAAAGTTACTACTTAATACCGTTGCAAATATTGGTGCCGCAACGTGGCCCGAAAAGAACCAAGAAATAGCGTTGCAGTGGGCACCATTCCAATGTTTATTTGTTCTGGGTAACCTTTCTTCTAAATTCGTCGCACATGCCGATATCAATTCAGTTGCTTGGACCCGGGTTCGATTCCCGGTAGGGACAGGCTCTTGGCTGAGGATTTTTTCTGGGTATTTCCTCACCTGTAAGACAAATTTCAGGAAGCTTAGGGCCTAAAGGCCCCAGAAAATCATCCGGCCATCATCATCATCCTTCACCAGTGTGGAAAGCAACGGGAAGCTACCACACCTATAATTTCCTAGCAAAGCTGCAAAGCATAGCATGAAAATGCTATGATTGATTGAAATACCTGCCCTTGGGTAGAATTACTATGGATGGATGGGTGTCTTATATAATCTACTATTGAATATTTAATATTATTTTTTTTCTCTCATGGCTTTATTTCTTATTTTTCCCGGTTGATAGTATCCAGTAGGGCCCCTTATCCAGGGTACATTGTTTTGACAAAGGCTAGAGGAAGAAAATCTTGACCAAAAAATCACTTACTCCTCGTAGTTGGAGTTTATGACGGACGGAAATAATACTATTATTTTTATTATGAAAAGGGTTAAGACAATAAGCTTTTCCCACACAATCAACCAGTAAAATTATAAAGCACATACTCTTGTATATGTACAATTAAATCTTTAACAAATCGTGTTTAGTGAACGGTGTAAATATTGGCAATATTTATAGCAATGGCAACGATAGATAATTAGTCCGGATATACAAACGATTTAGAGGAAAAAAAAATGCACTTGAAGAGAAATTATATACAGATCTGAATAAAACAAAGGATATTGAAAATCAAACAAACAGGTAGTCTGTTATCAACATTATATAGGAGATTGGGCTGACTTTTGAACATCGCTACGGTCCGGCGGCCTTAATTTCAGGAGATCATTGTACACCAACGATAACACATACACTAGATGTTCTTTGCAGGGAATATTAAGTGTTTTACTCTATGATCTAGTAGTTAATTCATAATTTGAGGACAGGAAATGAAGCGAGAAGCTTGATAGTTATGACTAGAATTCAGTATAATTTGGAAAAGCAGAATTCCTTCTGGATTTCTTTATGTTGAGACTTACAAGTAAAGTTGGTATTCCTTAGGACAGGTTACTGGCCCGACGCTAAATATTCCAGCGGTAAGGCTATTTAGAGCAGGTGAATAATTTTACATATCTCACATGAAGAACAAAAGGATGTAAATGCAAAAAATCAAAATTTTAAAGGATTTTGGGGTCAATAAATTATGTCTTCAAGCCACTGTTAGTCCAGAAACATTCAAGGTTAATTATTCCTTCAGAACTAGCGGCAAGGAACATGTTTTAATATCTATAACATTTTTAATTATTAGTCCAAATGTAATTAGAATTTTAATTGGATGAGAGGATTAAGGACACTCCTGGCGCACAACTATCATCGTATCATCGAAGCAGCTTAACTACTCCTTCCAGGCTCTCCAACCTCATAAGTGGGTTACAATTACACCAATTCCAGGAGAAAACACCAGAAATGTCGAAATGACAACCAGGGGCATTGAATAAAATAAAAAAGTATATGCTTAGGCATTGCGGTATTATTAAGAGCGCTTAATGTTAGTACAGAGATTGGTGTAGGAAGGAGAAAGAGTACTTTTGTTTCTTAGCAAGAGATTAGCTACATTATTTATAGGAAGGAAGCCATCGTCTGGTTAACTACGCCATCATCGCCTTTTCTCTTACTTTAACACGCCGACGCTCCTCAGTGTGTACACTCTGTCGCAACAAAAGAATGAGAAATAAGGAAAGCGCAAGACAACAGATGAGAGGGGAAGAAATAAAACACCAGAGAGAAAGAGACGCCAAATCGATTGAAAAACAAAAGAGCAGCGACTTGAGAAATAAAAGCAAACGTTCTCGGTAGAGTCTTGAGCCTTGCATTAAATTAGGGGGGAGGGGGGACCCCAAATGATAAAACGTGCAATTTTAACATAGGAAAAGGAGACAAACCACTCTACTTAAATCTACCTTCTGTTATGAAAAAATAGTAAACTTATTTTCTTATCTTTCAATGTTTTTTTTATTTCATTTTATTTACAGACGCTTTAATGTCAAGACATTAACATTTTGCGCCTTAAGATTTTTAGGTGTAAACCATTGGTCTCGGTGTTTATATTGTGTTCCCATACGCTATCGGGGACCAGTTTTTACATTGATCTCTCATCATAAAATAACAAGATGATGCCGAAAAAACCCAAATAACTTTATTTAATTATATAAACTCTTCCTGACATTTAATTACCAAATGCTGTAATAATTAATCTTTTTTTAAAGTATATATATAACAATTATTTTACAGTCTCTGACGAGTTCACTTGCCGCAGTTTCTTCTCTTTCACAGCTCACTATATCGCTGTCACTACACGACTGACTACTTCCTACTATGGCAATAGTTTATATAGGCCGGGGATGAAATTTCTCGCCTCTAATCAAGATCTTTCCAGTATAGAAGTTTCTAACATCGAACGTTCCCGACAAGGAAGTAGAGACTTGGAGAAATCTCCGGAACGAGAGTCTAGACTTACAGATGATCTGTTGGGGTCTTTCGAATCGTGAGTCAGCGACTCACGAATATATATAACAATGTAAGACCACTATTTTCGTCTTCAAACAAAATTCAAACGCCGTTATTACGATTCATCACAGTATGTTCATAACGTGGTTTAAAATAAGGCAAATGTGATATGGATGCTTAAGAACGTCAGATGGTAATGATGAACTGTGTGAATCTAAAGTTTCTTGACAATATTTTGTCTCACAGTTGAGGAGAAGCCCCGAAAAATCCTCTCCCAAGAATCTTGCCACGACTCTTCTGGCACCAAACGTTCCCGACAGGAAAATAGAGGCTTAGAGAAATCTCCGGAATGAGGGTCTAGACTTGTCGATGATCTGCGCGGGTCTTTGGGCTCCCGAGTCAGCGACTCAAATCTATTATAAAGTGGGCACAGTCATTTAGTTTACAGGCGGCATCAAAGGCAACTGTTTCCCTCTGGTTTAAAAAAATACATTGTTACTGCCAGATAGAGCCGGGGAATTGTCGTTAGAGGCTTGTAAGATGTCGCTGCAATGACCAAAAACTGAAAACAGTTATCTACCAATAATGTCTTCGCATTTTAAAATTACATTTGAGGTAGAAAATAGTAGCATTTTATATTGTCTTATTGAGCTCCTATAGATGGTCACAACTAAAAGTTATTAGATAAATAATGTGAACATTATTATATTTCAGCTGACAGGGAGGTCTCGGGGATTGTCACAGCCAGCCTCGGAGGAACCCTTATTTAATTCGACACGCTTAAATAAGTGTCAATAAGGTATTTTCAACTTTTTGTATCCAAAGTTAAAATAGTTACGAGCGTTGCAAATTGAAACATGTTCCTTTTGTATCCAGTTCTTACTGGTCAAACAAGGAAGTGATCCTTGGCTGAGTTTAGAACAATATTATTTTCTTAAATTATGAGAACTGTTGCAATTTGCCTCGCAACGAGAAAAATGAATGGTCTCTCCTTAAGTGCTTGGGAAAAACCCCTATGAAGCTTGAAAACTTGGAGAGCCGATGTCCATCTGCAAGTGTCACTTAAATTGATTACCTACATCCGGTCATCATTAGTAATTATTGTTAAGTTGGACCTCAGTGAGACAACTCAAATAGTTACCCATCAGCCTTGGAGGTTAAACCCCCTTTGGAAGTGGGAGACCAATAGTGTTTAATAGATTTAGTTTAGGTCGGAGTAGGGGAAGACACTTTCTAATCTTATATATATATAAATTAATGTTTGTTTGTTTGTATATTTTTTGTTTGTTCGTACTTTATGCGCGGCCATATCGTTGATCCGATTGTGATGGGTTTTTTTGCAAAATGTTCAGGAGATTCCCGGGATGAACATAGGCTATAACAGAGTTGTGATACTCAACTCTTACACCCTTAAAAATCGCCCTTTGTAGTGGAAAAACATGAAAAAAGTAGCTCTTTGGACGCTTAAATGGCTTACGCTGCCTAAACCATAAGAAATACAGAAAATTAATGTACACAGAATTGAATATCGTAAAAAGCTCTACAAAAAAAGTCCACGACAGCATATGTTTATCTCTTACGGATAACTCACAAAACCATTTTTGTCTTTCATTGATACCAATAGTCCCTTATCTCTTACGGATAACTCACAATAACCATTTTTATCTTTCATTGATACCAAGAGTCTTGCGCTGTAGCCGAGTCGTTAAAGCAAGAAGTCTTGGCGCAGAACTACGGGACTTACGCTGGTTCGAGTCTCTACGGGGAAATAAATTTTTCTCATGGAATGTCGGCCAGTATGGGACCGGTGCACAGTGGGTCAGAAATGAAATCTAGCTGGAAAAAAAAAAAACTGTTTGGCTCACTCTCATCAATTTATCTTTTTTTTTACTCTAATATAATTGTAATATAACAGTTCTCAACTTATCTGCAAAGGAGGGTACAATTCTAATGTTCATGACTGTGTAACGTCATCATTCACACTTCTTGAGCCACAACAGAAGGCTGTAAGAAGTTTTCTTGCGAACTTATTTTATAATATCTAATTATGTCCTAATTGCTGAATTTTATGGTAAAAAAGTAACATATTTTTATCGTCCGCTCATGACATGAGAATTGAACGTTCGGGCAGGACAACGTCTGCTAGTTATATATATTAATTAATTTTGGCAACATTGTTAAGGGTGGTGACAATGTTAAGATACGCCCTTTTAAATATGTATAATGAGGGCTTAACCAATCAGATAATTGGTTTTGGTAACTTATTTAGTACGATCTAGTGTGGATATATGCCTAGCAATGAAATATATAACTATATATAAGACTCCCGAACGGGGGTCAGCTGTTAGTCTCGCAATAAGCGAGTCGTTCGTCGGCCAGCGAGATATTGGCCGCTCAAGAAAGTGAGAAGGCCGGAAATTATCGGCCAATCGAAGTGATGTAAATAAATATAAAGTGATTTCACTAGCATTCGTGTGCTGATTGCGATTCAGGCAATCTTGTTATATTTGAGTGATAAATTCACGACTCATATTTAAATAGCTCTACTGACGACCGCAATTAAATTGATAATTGTGAAGCGCCATAAATTCGCCAAATTATATTATTCCAATAGGTCAATTGCTGACCGTGACTACTAGCAGTAATTCCGGAATATTATTAGAAAAGGCATATATCCAAACTGCGTACAGTGTGTGTAGCTACTGTAATAATTGATTGCCCGTGTGCTTCAAGTGATCAATACATAGTTAATATTGGTACTGGTTTATATCGGAAAGCCTCCTGCTCTACTTATAGTCCTTGGTTCGTCCCTCAGCATCCACGACGGAAATCCATTACCCTGAGATTAAGAACCTTATACACAACCCTACCGCCTACTTCCCGCTACACATTAAAATTGTCAAATCCACGTGGATATAATTATCTTAACAGCGTTGGAACTTTTGTCTTTTACAGTATCTTTGATTAGTAAAAATTTATTCTAGTGAATAAAACGTGACAACGCCCTACTTGATATACTAAATACTTATGCGTGTAAAATATACCTACCTAACCACAAAGCAAAGCGCCTGTAAACTAAGTGACTGAGCACTATATCACTATTCTCGCCTTCAGCTGCGAAATTCAAACACCGTTATTATGATGCGTCATCCATAACATGTTTTTGTCTTCTGTAAGCCCATGTTTCCCTTAACAGAGATTTAGGTGCTCTTCCCCTACAGAGAGAATTTGAACCATACTAATTTAGTTACACTTGTTTTTGTATAGATGTCATTTGAGTGGTCCGTGGTCAGCGTTCCGCCTCATACTGACATCTAGGAAACCAAGATAGTATTAGGACGGGAAAACTCGGTAAATTTTGCTCAGAGGTCTTTTCATTCAGGCTTAAGGATTTTTTACGAGCCTGAAAATCTTCAGACTCGGGACCCACGGCTTAAAGTCCCTCCCGGAAGACTTGCTGTTTGGATTTTTCCATCCTAAAAAATCCATCGACCACAGCCGGGTTTGAACCCGCGACCCTCGGGACCAGAGGCAAGGAGCATAACCACTAGTCCACCGTGGCCCATAACATGTTTTTAAACAAGGCAAATGTGTTATGAATGGTTAACATGGTCAGATGGTGATGGGGAACAATTTGAGCTTTAAAGTTTCTTGATATTATGTGGTATCGAAGTTAAGGAGAAGCTCCGAAAAATCCTCTCGCAAGAAACTTCCCACGACTCTGAATGAAACTGGCCCCCTGCCTCTCAAACAGTGTTACCCGTAGGCGAAGGAGATGGAACTTTTGAATGTTAAATGGAAAATAAGAAGCATTTTGTCTTATTTCGCACTCAAATGGCCGATTTTATGAACTTCCCAAAATGGCTTCACTTATATAATATTGACTATAACTAAATATTTGACTGTAAAAGTATTCAGTGCTTCACTAACAGAAGTCAAAGAAAAAAGACTGTCACTCAAGTTTGACTTCTTCTCCTTTGCTACATACAGTATTTATGCAACCATGAATTAAGTTGGCAGCATTTTATAGTTGTAACGAGCATTTTGATTGATTAATACAACGATTTAGCACTTAAACGTCATGAAGTAAATAAATGACTCGGTGGTAATTACTCCATTGAAATGTTTTGAGGAAGGAAGTTGAAGAAGAGAAATGCAAGAGGGTGTAATTATACGTATGTCAGAATAAATAGCTTTTTAATAATCTCTATCGTTTCCAGTGGACTAGTGGTTATTACCTCGCCTCTACTTCATGTGTTCAAACTCGGCAGGGATCGAAGAATTTCTAAGGGCGTAGAAAATCTTGAGAATGACTTCCTTCGAAACGGAGGTAAAGCAATAGATTTACGGAAAATAAAAGAATATAAAGATTGAAATAAGATGACCATTCACCCCTGCATTTGATTTGCGTGGCCAATAATCTAAACTGTTAAAGATCATAGTTAAATAAAATACTACCTACTTTTTACAATAAACATTTATCTAATATCCATAAAATTACATATTATTTCATCATGTACACTCGGTGACATTAGAATGTCTTCAAATTTAAACAGAAAGTTGCTTCGACAACTCCGTTTATTTTGGCCTAGCTCTGAAATAAATACTCTCTAGTTTAGTTCCTGCCTTGTTTGCTTTAGCGTATGATGCAAAAAACTGAACGAAATGCCACCAGACGAACATTGAACGTAAGTTACTAAATAAATGGATTTGTCTCATGTAGATGTGAAAATGATCATACAAAATATATAGGAAAATAACATTGTGTCTTAGTTTAAAGACCATTTTACAAATTTATATTTATAATGAAATAAGCAAAGGAAGGTAAAGGAAATGGATGAAGGCATGTAAGGAAATTGCACAGCGTATGAAAATATACAAACATACTGTAGTGCAAATATACTGTAGTGCCGTTCTCTTCCCTGAACAGTAAGATTCGTGAACTATGCCAATATCCTTCCTCTATGCATCTACCCCCACTCTCCTTTTTACCTACTCCTGTTGCGCTGTCTGTGCTGCGCATCTTCCCTTCTACCTCGGAACGGTCAAATACGCATTGCACATCAAGAACATTATAATTCGATCGGAACTTTGAGTTGAGACAACGTCGTCTGGAGCCGCGTGTGGCGTGGTTTAAGTTGGTCCTGAGGACCGGGGAAAGACTACCCTGGCTTGGACCGTGGTATGAATGTGGTGTGAGGTATGATATAGTTTTCTGATGTTAAGGATTATTATTTATTTTCTTTTTGTTTAGAATGATCAAGTATTTACATTTGTTATATTTTTTTCATCCACTTCAGACGTATTGTTTATATTAAACATCATTTTTATATATCTATCCTACTTAATGTTCAAGTTATTTATGTGCATGCTGCTGTTTAATATTCCTGTACTGAAACTTACTTATTTAGGAGATCATTCTAGCTTCCTTTATTTTCCATCTAGCTTTCATGATTAATAACAATAACGATACATTCAATTTATATAGAACCAGTAATTACTCTAGTGTTTTGAGATCTATTGTTGATTCATGTTTAAGTGTTTAGGAAAGAAAGATGAATCAATCTTTGCCTCCTATGGGCCCGGGCAAAGGTTTCTGATTAATAACCTCGGATGTTATGAACTATACGCTAGTATATGCAACGGAAACAAAAGACGATCCCGTACAAATGGTAGCAGTCGGCGTGGTTATTCGCCCGCACAAATGGTTTGCAGTGCGTGGTTATAAAGATGATAGACGATTTGCCCGCACAATGGTAGCAGAGCGTGGTTTCTTTTCTTTCTGTTTAGAAAAGAATGTTGTATTATATTGGCAGTAGTTCAGGTGGTCGTCGATTCAAAATGTTTGAACTTAAGTTTTGGTTCTGGATTCAAGTACCAGAACAGAGAATATACTCTGAGTGGTCTTAAATGGTTTTTGGAATTATAAAGTGTTTTGATATCGACATTTTTCAGAGATATTACGTCGTGGATAATTATTTGTTTTCGAGACTTATTATCTACGTAAAGGTTATCGAAACGTGCCTATTTACGTGTTCGAATTGTTTACCGTAAATAAATTGATTCATCTCTCCTTGTTTATAAACACAGAGTAATTTATGCATAACGAATTGCGTTCTCTTACAGCTGTTTATAACTTTTGTTTACTCTGTTTAGTAAATATGCCTAGTTGGATTGATGCTGTATCTAAGGACAATTTAGTTCGAGAGTTGAGCTTACTAGGTATTGACATTGAAGGCGACGTAAACATATTACGAAAACGATATTCTAGAGTTCTTTTGCGTAGTTCGTATACTTATAATGGATACCATGCAAGCTTGTTTTTGGTATCGGTATGTGGGCTGAATGAGCCATATCGTTTGTGGAAAATTATTATGACGGGGGACTCCTGAGAAAGTTTCTGTATATGTGGACCAGGTTTTGTATTCCTAAGACACAGTCTAAATCCTAAAATAAGGGTAACTAGAAATTAGAAAGCGTCGATGGCCACGTAACCAAGCAGCACATTAGTCAGGTAAAAAAAGTATGTCCTGTAGTGAATTAATGCCACTGATGTTTTGTGAAGGACAAATATGATACTACTTATTAAAAATAGTAATATGTAATATATTTTGTAAAAACTTTTGAGGTTCCGTTTTCTGTTTCTGGCTGTTTTGTTATTTCAGTTTACCCTTCCCTCATATTGGCATAGCGGAGGAACATGGAGCCTTTGGCAGTCGAGTACTTGGTGGGTTCGGCCGACCCCGAGTGCCCAGCTGGCCGAAATGTTGGTTCTGCAACTACGGATTCCATGGGAGCGGTTGATCGGGATTGCGATCCGGCAATCCATGTTGGGTATCGTCACCCTGTTTTCACCTGGAACACCGCGGAGTTCGATTATGGCGGCTGTGTCATCAGTAAGATTTGAGTCTATTTACAGCGCCTGGATGGTCGACGAAGAAGCTGGTGTGGTGATATTGGTTTTGGGGACGATCAAATGGTGATAAAGTTTTCCGCTCGGAATCATGTAGTGTTATCGTGCCCTCCCAATGTGGGATTCACCATCTAGTATCATCGGAACTACTTCATAGTGACTTAAGTCTATAAGACTTTTTGGGATTTCTTTCATTGTTTGGAAGTTTATGGGACTGTTCTTTCCCGGAGGGCCCGAGGAGGAGATATTGAACCGAAAGTGCGATTTTCGGTTCGCTACTGCAGTGCCGTTATCCTCCTTGAACAGAAAGATTCGTGAACTATGCCAATATCCCTTCTCTATGCATCTACCCCCACTCTCCTTTTTACCTCTCCTGTTGCGCTGTTTGTGCTGCGCATCTCCCCTTCTACCTCGGAACGCTCAAATACGCTACGCACATCTAGAACATTATCATTCGATCGGAACTTTGAGTTGAGACAACGTCGTCTGGAGCACGCGAGTGGCGTGGTTTGAGTTTTGATCCGGAGGACCGGGGAAAGCCACCCTGGCTTGGACTGTTGTATGAATGTTGAGTGAAGTATGACATAGTTTTCTGATGTTAATGATTATTATTTATTATTTCTTTTTGTTTAAATTCCAGGAATGATCAAGTATTTATATTTGTTATACTTTTCTTATCCACTTCAGACGTCTTGTTTACATTAAACATCGTTTTTATATATCTATCCTGGTTAATGTTCAAATTATTTATGTGCATGCTGCTGTTTGATATTCCCGTACCAAAACTTACTTATTTAGGAGACCACACTAGCTTCCTTTTTTCCGTCTAGCTTTCATGGTTAATAACTATAATGATACATTCAGTTTAAATAAGAATCATAATTTACTCTAGTGTTTTTGAGATCTATTGTTGATTTATGTTTAAGTGTTTAGGAAAGAAAGATGAATCAATCTTTGCCTCCTATGGGCCCGGGCAAAGGTTTCTGATTAATAACCTCGGATGTTATGAACTATACGCTAGTATATGCAACGGAAACAAAAGACGATCCCGTACAAATGGTAGCAGTCGGCGTGGTTATTCGCCCGCACAAATGGTTTGCAGTGCGTGGTTATAAAGATGATAGAGATACAGACTACACAAGAACGAGAAAAGGTTAACATTACAGATCCAAAGGTTATTGTATGCCACTGTGCCACCTCTGAATACTCTATCGGAGAACAAGTGACTATTAGCGTCATGTTGGCCAATGTGGTAACACATGTTCCCACTAGAGTCAATTGCCTACATGTATATTCACATATAAGCCGATTTATCCCAGGAGTCCACCTACATTAGTGGGAAATTTAGTGTGAGGAAATGGGCAAGTTATTGTTAGTTTGGGCAACTTAGGATGAGAAAATAGGCGAGTTGGTTCACTAGATTAGTTTAGCGTTCACTTGTTTGTTAGCGGGCTTTTGTAATAAGTTGACTACAGTGTTTGAGCAATTATTATTATATATTAAAATTGTATATATGGTGATTTTAGATTACTTTGAACTCAAGTCTGAATTTTTTCGGCTCGTAAAGAATCTCAAGCTTAAATTAGTGTCTCTGAGCAAAATTTAACCAAAATTTCACATCCAAGTAAAACGTTAGTAGCTTACTTGATGTCTAAAATGAGAGGATGTATTGACCACATGTCACTCACTGAAATCTGTAGGGAAATAAACGTAATAAAATTAGCTAGGGATATTGCATATAATCCTTGAGGAACATATGGAGTGTATACATATAAATAACACTCTAGGAGTAGTGGCGAGGAAGCAAGCAACGTACATTACCTACCCCTTTCGCAATTACGAGTAAACGTTATGTCAGATCCAATTCGTTTTAATGTACATTGTGCTTTGTACAGCTGAGGATGGAACCAGTTTCAAAATATCTATATTTTTAGAACATTTAAACAAGTTGAGAACGATGGTACCTTAGAGGTACTAACTTTGTAATGTTACATTAAAATACATTGTGATTGATACCTCAAAGGAATTTTACCATGTAGGCCTATTCTAGTAGAATAGAAACATTGATAAATGGCTGAAGATAGAAATTATACTTTTTATTTTCATATGCCATCTTACGATCAGTTCCTAATAAATTAGGAGTTGGATGCAAATATTTATTTTTGAAATTGTAGAAAAAACGGAGAAGAAAAGTTTACGTATATTTGAGAAATTTAGGAACATTTTTGGAGTAAAGAGAGATGAACAGACAGGCGAATGAAGAAGACCACATAACAGTGAGCTACATGATCTTTATAAGATACCTGATATAATAAGAGCAGTTAAGTCTCGTAGATTGCGATGGGCAGGAAATGTGACACGAATGGGGAATGAAAGACGGGCATGGAAGCTCCGGAAAACCAGAGGGAAAACGCCCAGTTTGTATATCAAGAATGACGTGGGAGAATAATATTAGCCATTATTTGAGGAAAGTAGATTGTCCAGGAGCGATTGGATAACATTGGCTTAGGATATGGTTGTATGGAGAGCTTATTTCCGCGCGGCCACGATAATGCCAGTGAGTTAGTTAGGAAAGAAAAAGACGTGACCACCCTATGAAACATTTATAAGAGACTACGAGTGTGTTTCTGAGTGAAATGTTATATGGGGATAATGAAGCAGTTGAAACATAAATATTCATTTTAATGCAAGATTACTGTTACATTAGAGCAAAGCTCTTCTCCTTGTCGGACTCTTACAGTACCTACAAAAACACTTAGGAATATTCATGACAATATAAGAGGTCCGCTAAATTAAGAGACACCAGGGAGTGCAAACGCGTTCATTCTTTAACTTCCTTAGATGGAACTAAAAGCAAGAGAGGGAAGACATCTTCATCATCTCTATGCTTTCTTTTCACCCACCTCTTTACTCCCCAGCTTCACGACAATATTTCATACCAACATTTCCTTTCGTATGTCTCAGTTGTCTTTAACCAATTATCATAAGTAATGCCACGAATGATTCCCAATTTATCTAGAGAATTTGGAAATCAAGAGTGGCATTTGTTAGGACTATTTAACGAATCAAATTAAGCTGTTTACTCACAAATCATTATTTAAATATAGTTATTTTAAAATATTTATATATTTAATGTAAACGGCGATGTTTGAAAACAAATGAGAAATGATTGATACGCTTCATTTGCTTCTTTTGTTCGTCATTGCAACCAGATCATATTATTTATTGCCAAAGGAACACAATATTGAAAAAATGCACTCTAGTGGAGAAAAAATGAAATACATCAAACTGTATATTAATTCATTTCTGATGTCCTATGATGTAAATATGACAATTATATTTTTCTGGAATGTTATTACATGTGAAAAAATACATTTAAGAAAGTGCAAACGGTGGTTTCTTTTTTTTTTTTTTTTTTTTTGGTGGTATAATCAATTGCTACAAGTGTGTTTTATTAACTCCCGCATGCGCTATGTGTTGACATTCATGCACTATATATACACTCTGGTAGCCGTATTTCTTAGAGAGTCAGTCACTGCAAATAATGCCTTGACCTATTCAGAATGTTAAAAAGGAGGTGCTCTCTTTAATATGATAAACTTTAGTTGGTAAATTCTAGGCGAAACACGATTGTGATTGGTTGTAAATAAAAAATCATTGAAATGTGCTTGGTCATTGACTCACATTTGGGGCATGAGTTAAATAGTCTTCAATTATATATTTTTAAAAACATACCTTTTCTTCTTATTTCTTTCATGCAATAATATTTCAATTTAGCTTTTTTTGGTCCTTAATTTTACTATATTATTAAATTTGAGTTTTACGTTGTATACCAATTTACCTATTTTATTTATTCACATAAGCACAGGATACCCAGACCTAAGAGCAGGTTAAAAAAACTCCTACCCTGCCAGGAATAGAACCCGGGTTGCCAGGGTGGAAGGTAAGGACTCTTCAATGGCTGCAGTTGAGGAGTTCACAGAGAGCACGCGGAATATCCTGAAGATGTCTGTCGCAGCAGTAGATGAAACGTCGAATTTAAATAAAACTGGACCACGGCCAATCGCATCGGAAGACTGACTTAAAAGTCAAACCAAAGAATATTTAGAGACAAAATAAGGAACAAATATAAAAATAAAACTTTACGAAATTGCGAGATATTACTCTACAGCTGTGAAGTTTGGGTTCCAATAATGAATAAATAAAAACAGTTCAGTTGGCGGAGGAGTTCTTTAGACATGTAAAAGGTTGTACAAAACTGGATGGAATTTAAAAAAAAAGTACAGAAAATACGAAATTAATAAATTTTGAAACTATGTATGAAGAGTTAAATTGTGGATAAAATGAAATGAGATGAAATATCAATTCAGAATTTTCTTGGCTGATAAAACAGGAAGAAACCTCCATCAAGTGGTAGACACCGGAATTTGAGCCCTGGACCTCCCGAATACGAATTTCAAACTTATCAGTTGAGCCAACTCGGTGATTCTTGTATTATTTAGACACTTCAATAGTTAAAGAAGTGTTTTAAACATTTATTTAGTAACCAGTATAAATGTTGTACTTGGGAAAGTGAGGATATTGCAGTTTCTAAATCACCCGAAGACATATAGAGGACGTAGAGAGTGACATGCAGTTCTCATAAACTTGAATTAGATTTATAATACGGAAAAGAGGTTAATAAATAACTTGGATCAATAGGAACCATGTTGGCCGTTTGGTATAATTATGCCAACATTGGATTTATGGCGACTGAACTCCACTTCCAGTCGATTTATTCTTTCTCCTTCTTCTCCGAGTTAATTTCCTCTTGAAATACCTTTCCTTCGGACTTCCTTTCACTTTCTCGCCATGAAAATTCAATATTTTCAAAGTCTGTCTACAGTCTGTGCTAGTTCCATTCCAAACATTAGTCTTAATGAACTAAACGTTTCGCTTTCCAAATAAAATTCAGTAATTATTAAGAAGTATTTTCATTTAAACAAACGAAATATTTTTAAAAAATCCTCATTGCTGCTAGGACACTTATAGACGATTTATGTAATTCATAACACTCACTCAAAACCATAAGATATTTCAATTTACATTGTATAGTATAATATTGTTATAGGAAGCTACAAACCTAGCATGCCTTTGTGGCGAAATAGGGTTTCAAAATATTTGGAGATACTGCTAGATAACATTAAAATTATGTTAACATTAAAAATGCTGAAATCATATTTATTATATCCAAATTTTAACCCTTAAAATCGCAAATTATCTTTAAGATACATTGCATTATCTATATAAAATGAATAAATGAATGTATGTCTGTCTGTCCTTTATAGACTTCTAAACAGTTCAACCGATTTTCATGAAAATATGTATATAGGCTACCGAATTTCAGATGCGTCGAGTGTTTAGCCGTTATCTATTGTGTTCTAAAATCATTAGGTGTGGAAATTCACCTGAAACAAAAATTTAAAAATCGCTCTAGCGATTGTAATTTTCGATGTTTCACAACAAAACTCGGAATATCCTGTTAACATAATCCGTGGTATGTCCTATCCAAAAATCAGCGAAATCAGACCGTTAGAATTAGGGGTTTACTTGAAATCCGAAATTAAAAAAAATAAAAATTAAAAAAACTATACGACTGGACCGATTTTTATGAAATTTTCTTGTGTATGCTTGAAGTGGGTCCCTGGATGGCTTCCAGTAGGTATAGGATTCCACCTGAAGTGAAAATTTAAAAATCGCCCTAGCGTTCAGAATTTTCGTTATTTCACAACGAAACTCAGTATATCATATTAAAATAAACCGAGATATATATTATCCAAAAGTGAGCTAAATCAGACAATTATAAGTGAAATTTTACTTGAAATCCGAAATTAAAAACTGCCTAAACGACTGGACCGATTTTGATGACATTTTATGTGGGTGTGTTGTGTGCGTGGGTCCCTGGATGGTTTGGATTCACAATTGGACCCGGTAGGTAGCGCTGCGTTCGAGTAATAGGATTTTTTATGTCAGATGTATAGTCATCTGCATTACCGACATATACCACGCAACAACTGTGACAACATAATGCACGCTTATTGAGACACACTAGATGGCAGTGACGAGTTTTCTTGCGAACTTATCAATTAGAGAATTTTATGGTAAAAAAGTAACTTATGTTTTTATTGTCCGGCCATGGCACGAGAATGAACTTTCGGGTAAGACAACGTCTGCAGGGTCCGCTAGTTATATACAATATTTAATTAATACAAGAAAAATTAAATGTATTAGTTAAATTTGTTTGATGATGTAGTACTACTGGCCGATAGCGAGGAGATACTAAAGGCCAACACACACACACTATTGAGTAACACTTACAAATTTAGGACTGGAAGTAAATATCAGTAAAACTAAATATATGGTCACACGTAGAAATTCAGTATATAATGGAAATGGACAGCTAATGACAAATGAGGGAAATTTGGAGGAAGTGGCTGAATTCAAATACCTAGGAACAATAATCACAAATAGGAATGAGATGCACAAAGAAATTAAACATAGGCTCAATTCTGGAAATGCGTGCTATTATGCATTGCAGAGACTTTTGATGTCCCAACTCCTTTCAAAAAACGTTAAGCTGAAAATATATTTCTACCAGTTATATTATATGGGTGCGAAACATGGACTCTTACTTTAAGGGAGGAAAGGAGATTATGAGTATTTGAGAATAAAGTTCTAAGGAAAATTTTTGGACCAAAGATAGATGAACAGACATGTGAATGGAGAAGACTACATAACAATGAACTACATGGTCTTTATAGGAAGCCAGATATAATAAGAACAGTTAAGTCTCGTAGACTGCGATGGGCAGGACATGTTGCGCGTATGGGGAATGAAAGACGTGCATGGAAACTTCTTGTAGGAAAGCCAGAAGGAAAACGCCCAGTTGGTAGACCAAGAATGAGGTGGGAGAACAACATTAACTATGATTTGAGGAAGTAGATTATACAGGGAATGATTGGAAAGCATTAGCTCAGGTAGGGATGTATGGAGAGCTTATCTCCGCGCGGCCATTAACCTATGGGTTCGATAGTGCCAGAGAGTAAGTAAGTTTAATTTGCTTTGAATTACACAATAGAGAGTACTAACTTACAGTTACACATTATTATGTTTTCATTACGGTCCGACCTAGTTAAATACCTGGCTCAAGAAATCAGTGTTTCGCCAATTCATAAATTGAGAATTTTTACTGCCTTTGAGATAACTATCCAAGTCATATCGATCAATAAAAACCTACCTGAGTAACCTATTTGTCCTCATGTATAATTCAGACCTGCCGAAGCCTTTCGAACTGCCGTCCATCTTCAGCTTTTATTTAAGTACTACTTCGTGTTGTATTGATTTTATAGTGTAGATCGTGGTTTATGGGTTTGTTACCGTTTAACATTCTCCAGTTTCTGGATTATTTTTAATTGCATCCAATAAATTTATTTTATTGTTATCGTGTTCTTTATATAGCCTATATTCAAAGCGTGTTATTGTATCTGTGCAAAACGCATCATAGAAGCAGGCCATTAAATAGACTATTTAACTCATGCCTCCAATGGGAGTCAATGACCAATCACGTTTCAATGAATTCTGTTTTACAACCAATCGCAGTCGTGTTTCACACGATATTTATCAATGAAGTCTATCATATTAAAGATAAATCTTCGTTTTTAATATTATGAACAGGTCAGAGCATTATTTTGCAGTGACTGACTCAGTGACTGAATATAGCAATTTATATATTAAGATGTAAGAATCCTGGAACGAATGTAGCTCCCAGATATATAATGCACGAATGTAACCAGATAACGCTTGTGAGACATAACAGAAAAAAATTTGTAGCATTTGATTATACCACAATACAAAGAAACCTCTGTTTACACTTTCTTAAACGTATTATTTACCAGGTATTTGCGTTCCAGAAAAATATAATTGACATATTTACATCATAGGACATCATAAATTAATTTGTAACCTATAATGTTGGTTATAAAGAGTTAGTGTGTTTCAATTTTTCTCCACTAGGGTACATTCTTACAATATTGTGATCCTTTGGCAATAGATAATATGATCTGGTTGCAGTGATGAACAAATGAAACATAATACACGTTTTTCATTTGTTTTCAAACATCGCCGTTTACATTAAATGTATAAATATATTAAAGTAACTATATTTAAATAAAGATTTGTGGCTGAACAGCTTAATTTTTTTCGTTAAATAGTCCTAAGAATGCCACTCTTGATTTCCAAATTCTCTAGATAATTTCACTCGTCACTTCGTGACATCGTGAATTTATCGATAATTCAGAAATCACTCGTGGTATTACTTATGAGTATTTAACTCATACCCCAAATGGGAGTCAATGACCAATCACGTTTCAATGATTTCTGTTTTACAACCAATCAGAGTCGTGTTTCACGAAATATTTATCAGTGTTATAATTACCATATTAAAGAAAGCTCCTCCTTTTTAATATTCTGAACAGGTCTGACCATTATTATGCAGTGACTGAGGCTATAAGAAATACGGCTACCAAATTGTATATATAGTGCATAGATGTCAACATATTAGCGCTTGCAGGAGTTAATATAAAAACATTTGTAGAAATTTATTATACCACCAAAAAAATAAACCACTGTTTGCACTTTCGTAATTGTATTTTTCCCAGGTAATAATCCAGAAAAATATAATTGTCATATTTACATCATACATCAGAAATGAATTAATATACAGTTTGATGTGTTTCATTTTTTCTCCACTAGAGAGCATTCTTACAATATTGCGTTCCTTTGGCAATAAATAATATGATCTAGTTGCAGTGATAAACAAAAGAAGCAGATGAAGCGTACCTATCGCTTCTCATTTGTTTTCAAACATCGCCGTTTACATTAAATATATACATATTTTAAAATAACTATAGTTAAATAATGATTTGTGAGTAAACAGCTTAATTTTATTCGTTAAATAGTCCTAACAAATGCCACTCTTGATATCCAAATTCTCTGGATAAATTCACTCCTCACTTCATGAGTCGTGAATTTATCGATAATTTGGAAATCACTCGTGGCATTACTTCTGATAAATTAAGATTATTCTTTGGATAATTGTATATTACAGAGTACAATAATAATCAAATAAATATTTTGAAAGAAATGTATGTTTTGAAAGAAGACACAGACAGGAGAATGTTGAACGAAACACAGAGTACACCCCGGTCAACAGAATCCTGACAATACGAAGCAGTAATCGAATAAACACTGAAGATGAACTGCATTCCGAAAGGCCTCCGTAGTTTAAAATTATACTTGAGGTAAACTGGATTACTTAAGTAGGTTATCACTTTAACTTAATTAATCTATATAATATAATTTAAAATATTGGCTTATATAATTGTAAAATAATAATTATAATAATAATACTAATTATTATTATTTATTTCACAGTAGCTTTTAAATAAATTTTTGATAAACAAGATCATCTGAAGAAAGATAAATATAGGCAATATATGAAACTAGAAAATGTCACTGAAAAGTGGACAAGAGTAATTTTTAAATTGTCGAGTCTCAGTCACTCCATGTAGATTTCGTGGTGTACGAAACGGAACTCTGGCAGGTTTTTCTCGAGGTTTCTCCCGTTTTCCCCTGCCACAAATTTCATTCCAACATTTTTCCACACTCATCTCGTCAAATTCGTTTCATTCCGTTCATCCGCCCCTGTGACGATGCGTCAGGATGGTCGATCGGCACCGTTTTAGTTTACAGACTTCTATAAATATAGGGGCTTCATCTCATCTCATTCCTCGACACGGTCATGAGTTGGACTTGAGTTGAGGATATTTATTAATTTATTTAATGTTATTTTTGCGCGATAGTTCTTTTTGTCGAACTTACTGAAATGGCGACTATGATTGAAAGTTAAACTTCCTTCCTACATTTCGGGATTGCCAAACTAAATAACTATACTGTAATATTACATTTACACCCACGTTCGGGAAGTAAAACTACTGCCTTCTATGTATACTATGTACAATGTATATTATACAAAAAATATCCAAAAGGTAGTGTTAATATACATTATACGAAACAAATCACTGCATTTTAAATGAACTGAACTTTGTTAGAAACAATATAAAACAATAAATACGTACTTGCGGCCATTTTATCAATAATAATGGTCTCAAGGCCTCCTGTTTTTTCAACTAATAAACATTGCTCACACTGTTAACGTTACTGAATTGTTTATAATGAACGCACATATTTCCAACAAAGATGTTACTATTTTACTACTATTTATTATTTTGAAAACACCATCGCGCAAAGAATAATGTACAACGCACGTTTGTGAAGTGTTTTACAGAATCTCGGAAATTAAAAACGTCGCTATCGCTCGGTTTTCAAACATTTTCTTCGATTCTGTAAATACTACTTCCCAACCTTACATCGTAATATATTATTATAATTAAAATTATAAAACCTACATTCAGATAGGAGGGATATAATCGTATTACAACTTCAACTTTCACTGTATGTAACGCTTTACATTAATGATTATGATGATGATGATGATGATGATAATAATAATAATAATCATCATCATCATCATCTTCATTCATGGATTAGGTCTGTTGACCTGTTCCGACTTCAGCCCATCTCTTTCTAGGTCTGCCCACATCTCGGGTGCCTTCAGGTTTGTATTTTGTTATTTGTTTTGGATATCTATCTTCATTCATTCTGTCTATGTGTTACTTCCATTTTTGTCTATATGTATCCATTTTATCAGTTATTGCAAATATTTCAAGTTCCTGTCTTATTTCTGTGTTCTTGATTCTGTCTTCCTTAGTGCACCCTTTAACAGATCTCAAAAATTTCATTTCTGCCGCCGTTATCTTACTTAGGTCTTGTTTTTTATGTATCCAGGCTTCTGAACCATAGAGCAGTACCGGTACTGCCAACATTTTATAAAATTTCAGTTGGGTCTCTCTTGTTGTTTTGTTATTTAGTGTTCGTTTTATCGTACCACATATTCCCTGGAATTTTGCTATTTTATTATTTATATCATTATCATGGGTTGTAAGGGGTAGTGACGTGTGTATAACCTCTCCTACCCAATTCTCATCCTCACCTTCTCGTGGTACAACCCGTTTTCACAAACGAGGCTCTGAGGACCGAGTCACGGCGGTATAACCGTTCCATCAGGTACTGAGTAAATGCGGTATCCTAATGTCTGTCCAGAGACTAAAAGGTAGCAGCCCTACCACTGGACTACTTAGCGTCGGGCCAGTAACCTGTCCTAAGGAACTTCAAAACTACTTTCAAGTCTCAACACGAAAAAAGCCAGATGCAGGCAAACAGTTCCATGAAAGACTGTTGTCCTTCTTTAATAATGTATTCAAAAATGCAGATATACCACAAGAATGGAAGACAAGCATTGTTATACCCCTGTTCAAGAAAGGAGACAAGAGAAAAATGGACAACTATAGGGGAATCAGTTTGTTAAACACATGCTACAAAATTTATGCAGACATTTTAAATGGAAAATTGAAAAGTTTCAGTGAAAAATTCCTTATGGAATGTCAAAATGGATTTAGGAAAGGACGATCTTGTATTGATTCAGCATTTTCTGTTAAACTATTGCTTGAAAAAAGAAGAGAATTCAACTTAGAAACACACTTTGCTTTCATAAATTTTTAAAAAGCATTCGACACAGTCAAGAGATCAAAACTCTTAAATATATTGGAAGACAGAAATATACCATATTTACTTCGGCAGAACATACAAAATATTTACAAAGACAACACCATAAAGATTAAATTAAATAACAGATTTTCTGAAGATGGAATTATAAATTGTGGTGTGAGACAAGGCTGCCCCCTATCCCCAACACTCTTTGCAATTTATATCAATGAAGTAATATGTTGCTGGAACAAAAAATATAAATTTGGAATAAGAATATCAGAAAATAGAAAATTAAACACCCTATTGTTTGCAGATGACCAAATAATAATAATAGCAAATTCAGAAGATAATCTACAGAAAGGTCTGTATGAACTTAACAAAATTACAGAACAATATGGTTTGAAGATATCTACAGAAAAAACAAAAATTATGGCATTTCAAGGTGTAGATCCTGTCAGAAGTAAAATTGTACTGGACAATAAAATTTTGGAGCAGGTGAATAATTTTACATACCTAGGATGCAATATCTCATATGAAGAAGAAAAGGATGTAAATGCAAAAATATCTAAATTTTTAAGAATTTTAGGGTTAATAAATTCTATCTTCAAGCCACAGTTAGTCCAAAAGCATTCAAGACTGAAAATGTATAAAACACTGGCTCTTCCAACTCTTTGTTGTATGGTAGCGAAGTATGGACGTTGAAACAGAAGGATATACAGAGACTTAGATCTGCTGAAATGAGATATCTTCGGAGGACTGCAGGATACACACAACTAGATCACAAAAAAAATGAAGACATCTTAGAAGAATTACACATGGAATCTTTAGAAAACAAAATTTCTGATTATAAGTCAAGATGGATACAACATGTTCATCGAATGGAAGATCACAGAATACCCAAACTAATGTTAAGATATCAACCCGCAGGAAGAAGAAGACCAGGACGTCCACTCAAAAGACTTTTGGATGGTGTTTCTCTCTTGAGGCCAAAACAGGTCAACAAATGGCCTAAATTCGTGAATGTACTATGATGATGATGATGATCATTATCATAATTAAATGAAATATCACATCCTAGATAATTGAGATGGTTCACCTGTTCTATGATTTTGTTTCTTATTACTATTTTCGATCTGATTTGATTTTCCCTTGGAATGCCATTACCTTAGTTTTTTCTATGGATATTTTGAGATTATATTGTTCACATATATTATGTAGTTTAAAAATATTCCTCTGAAGTTCGTCTTCTGTATTTGCTATTATTACCTGGTCATCAGCGTATAATAATGTTTTCAAGTAGTGTGTTTTATCTAATTTTATTCCTTTATTTGTTTCTTCGTTCCATTTTTTTATTATATCATTGATGTATAGGTTAAATAAAACTGGAGAGATACTGCATCCTTGTTTAACTCCTTGATTAGTATGAATTTTATTTTTACTTACTTCATTTATAGTTTTTATAACAAAATAATAATAATAATAATAATAATAATAATAATAATAATAATAATAATAATAATAATAATAATAATAATAATAATAATAATAATAATTCATGAAGCCATTCTGTATCATTGTTGTATCTACTTTTTTACTTCATTATTATTTACAGACGTTTTAACATCTAACGCTATTTCTCGTCTTACCTATTTAAGCGTTGTCTATTGGAGTTTACAGTTTTAAATGTTTTTGTGATATGAAATGATGAATAAGATGAACTGGTTCCTGGTGATGCAATTTATTGCACGCCACATATGCCTTGTCGAAACTTCAGATTGGATGGCAGAGTTTAAACCCTTCCTCTAGAAGAAGAATTTAGAAGTTGTTCTTTCGAAGTTTTCAATAGCGAAAAGTTAACTTTTTCGATTCTTATGGAGCCCAAGGAATGTTGCTGTACTGATAAAAAATTAAAAGCGTTTTAATAGTTATCCTACATAAAGTTAGACACTAGGGTCAAGTGTCCTAGAGGTCCCCACTCGACCACCTCAGATTTTGTTCAAAATTTGTGCATATGTGCACATACATTTGTTAGGTTACTTACTTACTTACTCACTGGCACTATCGAACCCGTAGGTTCATGGCCGCGCGGACATAAGCTCTCCATACATCCCTATCCTGAGCCAATGCTTTCCAATCATTCCCTGTTTAATCTACATTTGTTAGGTTACTGTGAAAATGTTGGCTCGATTGATGCAGTGGCTCCAGAGCTGGGCCCACCTTAGTGGACCTGTGCCATATCACGCAGCGCAAAAGAATTTGGTCAATTTTGATATAACATTGTGTTTCAACTGTAGTGTCTATTATCTTGAATTATTTTATAATAGTACAACTTTTGGTGCTGAATGCAACTATAACATTCAAATGGCTTGGAAATGATTACCACTTATGGTATTTGATCTAAAAATGCCTTGCAAAGTTTGACACACAAGATTTATTCCATATTTTAACCATCGTTTACTACGAGGCAAAAGCAGCTGGGACCTTGATTTTCAGGCTGTCAACTAACAATCAGGTTCACATTATACTGCACGAGTATTACTTTCTATGAGTTAATATTTCAGATTTTACTGATACCCCTTCTGAGCATAAAATTAAACATTACAAATTGTTAGCATTTTTCAGGGCCAGATCATCTCTGATATTTTTTTTTCTGACACCACTGGAAAGAACACATTTGTTTCTACAAGGGACATGAACAAGTAAAATGGTAATTTTCCATATAAGTTCTTTAAAATAGCCTTAAATTACCCCAGCTGTTCCGCGTACCGGTGTGTTACAGCACAGCTTTTGCTTCATATTTGAAGAGAAAAATTATACGCTCAGACAGGGACTCGAACCCAGGATCTCTAGCTTTCTATGTCAATGCTCTACCGACTGAGCCATCTGAGCGAGTTCCATTCTAAACGCAAATTTTTCCCTTATATACGTTGTCAATTCCCGCGTACCATATGATATGAAAACTTTACTTCTATATTTGTAAATGGCAGCTTCTTTGTTAAGAAGATATTTATTTGGGAATTTTACATTACATTATAAAGCCAGTACGGCTTCTTTCGATACTTTTATTATTCGTTTCATGATGGATAAAAATCATATTTGAAGAGAAAAATTATACTATGACTGGGACTCGAATCCAGGACCTTTGGCTTTCTAGGCCAATGCCCTACCTACTGAACCATCTGGGCAAGTTCCAATCTAAACACTAATTGTTCTCTTATATACGTTGTCAATTCCCATTACGCGTGTAGGAAGTAAAACCACTGCCCTCTATGTATACTACATACAATGTATATACAAAAAAATATCCAAAAGATAGTGTTAATATACACTATACAAAACAATCACTGCATTTTAAATGAATTGAACTTTATTTGAAACAATATAAAACAATAAATACGTACTTGCCACCATTTTATCACTAATATTGTCTCACGGCCTCCTGTTATTTCAACTAATAAACATTGCCCACACTATTAACGCAAATATTTCCATCAAATATGTTATTATTTTACTATTATTTATTATTTTAAAAACACCGTCGCACAAAAATAATGTACAACGCTCGTTTGTCAAGTATTTTACAGAATCTCGGAAATTAAAAACCTCGCTATCGCTCGGTTTTTAAACATTTTCCTCGATTCTGTAAAAACCATTTCCCAACCTCGCATCGTAATATACTATTATGTTATAGTGTTGCTACGCATTATTGACCATTATACCGGCTCAAAAGGAAAATTATTTTCACTATATCTGTTCATTTCAGCAGTACACATTCAATATGACAAATAAGGACCACACTTGGTAAAAATTTAATTTACGTTGATTTATTTTTCATCCCTAAGTTCCTGTAATCTTTATTTCTCATCATAAAACATTAATGGCCATTTCGCTAATCTTCTTCAAATACATTCGGTCCTGGAGGAGTACTGGCTATCTTTCTCGTCTCTGTTTCCGAGGCCGCGGGTTTAAATTCTGCGGAGTCGGTAGATTGTTTAGGGCGTAAAACTCCTAAGTATGACTTCCTTTAGAAGGGCACCGAGCTGTAAATTAACGGCACGTAAAAAACTCCGATTCCGATTGAGGGTCTTTCCACTTTTCAGCGGTTGCCCTTTTACCAGCCGGCTGCTGGCCCTTCACATCCACATGTGTCAATCACAGAGGTAGATGATCAACAGCCAGTGTAGGGGTGACATGTGGTTAGCATGTCGAGTCCCCCAGCCGTTATAGCTGGTTCCTCAACCTGGAGCCGCTACTTATTGTAGCTACCCAATTGCCTCACGATGCTGGGTGGGCACCGGTCCCATACTGGCCGAAATACCATGAGAAAATGTCTTCCCCCATGGAGACTCGAACCAGCGCAAGTCCCGTAGCTCTGCACCAAGGCTTCCTACCTTAACCGCTCGGCTACGGCGCGGGACCGTAAAAAACTCAAGTATGGAATAAGAGGCCTCTGAGAAAATTTATCGGCCCTTTCACTTTCCAGATTTGAATTTCAGTGCTAATATCTGAGTTGTTAAAGTATATCGTTAAATAAATTGCTGACTTGTTCAAATATGATCAAACGCAGCGGTAATAAAACTGTTAATAGTTTACCATTTTACCAAACACCATTCATTTAAATCATCTTGCATGTTTACCCGTAACATACAATTGAATGAAAATAGGGAGGTTTGAGCGGTCCACCTGTACTATTCCAGTCTCTTGTACAATCATTCTCACCACTCTCTTCTTTAGTCTGTAGACATCAATAAATGCTGCTACACTTAAATTATAAAAATCATTATTTTGGGAGTTATTAACAACGCTGAATAACCTAACTCTAACTCACTGATACTATCGAATCCGGTTCATTATTACACGGTTGTAAGTTCTCCATACATCCTTATTATTTGCTTATATTTTCTAATCATTTCCTATATATATTAATCTCCTACAAATCATAGTTATTTTCGCAATTTGTTATTTACATACCTACTAGGAGCTTTTCCTGTGGTTTTCCTACAAGAAGTTTCCATCCTATTCGTGCCACATGCCCTGTCCATCTAAATCTAAGGAATTTAATTGAATTAATAATATCTGGTTTGCTATAATTATCTTGTAGCTCATTGTTTTAAATTTTCTCCATTCAACTGTCCATCTCTCTTAGTTGAAAATGTTTCTTATAGTCTAAGATCCGGCTGCAAGATTATTGCGTTCATCGAGTGTATGAACAAAATCTATCTTTTTCATAAAATTGTGAATGACTGAATATATTTTTGCCGAGTTGCCTATTAAACTTTGGCCTCCAGTATGTTTAATTAAAATATAATTGATTTATTCGAAATAATTTGATTCCCTTGTTATCAAAATAAATTATAATCCAGTTCGCAGAAATGGATGTATAGAGCTTGAAAAGTTTTGGTTGTCATTGCGAACTTGGCCGTAACCTCCTCGCAGCGGGAAGTAAAACCACTGCCCTTTAAGCATACTACCTACAATGTATATACTAAAATATATCCAAAAGGTAATGATAATATACATTACACGAAACGAATCACAGCGTTTTAAATTAACTAAACTCTATTTGAAACAATATAAAGCAATAAATACGTACTTACCACCGTTTTATTACTGATTCGTGTCACAGTCTGCTGTAGCCGCGAGGAGGTTTACGGCCAAGTTTGCAATGCAACAAAAACTTTTCAAGCTCTTTACATCGATTTCTGCGAACTGGATTATAATTTATTTTGATAACAAGTGAGTCAAATGATTTCGAATAAATAAATAAATTATATTTTAATTAAACATACTGGCGGCCAAATTTTAATAGGCAACTCGGCAAAAATATATTCAGTCATTCACAATTTTATGAAAAAATTAGATTTTGTTCATACACTCGATGAACGTAGCAATCTTACAGCCGGATCTTGGACTATTAAGCATTCTGTTCTCAAATATTCCAATTTTTTCTCCTCTCTTAAAATATGAAACCATTTTTCGTATCCGTATTATGTAACTGGAAGAATAACCGTTTTACGCATTTCGTTTTATTAACATGATGGATTAGAATATGTTTTCAAGCCGATGGGCTAGTGGCCAGAGCTTCTGACTACAGTTCATGGGATCCCGAACTTGAATCCCGGTCAGACCACAGGAATTGTTTCTTAAAGGAAATTATTCCAGTAGTCGCTCATGGTCTAGATTTACGTTAAGTTTAGGTTTAAAGACTCTCCTGGCGCTTTGTTATTATTCATCACCTATTAAATCATCCGGGCAACCTGTCTCTGGGGCGCCCCTAAGAAGGGGGTTACAATTCCGCCAGTGCCAAGAGAGAATAACAGACATGCCAGAAAGACAACCAGGTGGCATTGGTTAAAAAAATAACAGTGAGATTTAAGGACACTTTGGTGGTTTAAGCATAACGATTCGTTTTAATACACAAATTTAAAGCGTTAAAGGTTATCTATAACTTTCCTATTGACGCGGGCTAGAAATAATGAAGATTGGTGAGTTGTTTAGTGAGGGAGTTATAATTAGGCTTCCTGGTTATGTCACCGGAATTATATTGGACCGTGTACTTTCTTCTGATATGATAATGACGTCAGTCAAAGGTACAAGCAGGTTGCAATGGACACTATGGTTCATGAATCAATCCATCCATAGTAATTCTGCCCGAGGGCAGGTCTTTCACTACAATCATACATTTTCATGCTACACTTTGCAGCTTTACTTTAGGTGTAGTAGCTTCCCATTGCTTTCTACACCGGTGAAGGATGATGATGATAATGATAAGGATGATGATGATGGCCGGATGATTTTCGGGGACTGTCGGGCCCTAACTTTCCTGACATTTGTCTTACGAGTGAGGAAAAACCCCGAAAAAAAACTCACCCAGGAGCCTGTCCCGACCGGGAATCGAACCCGGGCCCGCTGCGTGACAAGGCAGCACGCTACCTCGAGACCACAGCGGTGGACTATGAATCAATTGTGTTGTTTAATTTGGCGCAACAAACATATGTCAACAGAAAGCAAAACCCGCATATACAAAACGATAGTTCGACCAGTTGTCGTATATGGAGCAGAAACTAGGGCCGATACAACAAAAACTAAACAAATAATAATCACATGCGAAATGAAAATCTTAAGAACTATTCAGGGGAAAACGTTATTTGATAAAATACACAACACAGAAATTAGGGACAAATGCCATATTCAAGACATAACCAAATTTATTATAGATAGACGAAAATATTGGAAGGGTCATATAGAGAGAATGGAAGAAAACCGGCTTGCAAAAAGAGCTAAAGAAGATAGACCAATGGACGGGAGAAGAACAAGAGGAAGACCAGCCCAGAGATGGATAGACAGTGAATGCACATCCAATACGTCTTCCTCCGAGGAGAGATTTTGGAAATAAACAGGATGAAAATCCTACAAATAAGTTTAAGAAGAAGAAGAAGAAGAAGAAGCTGTGTTTTTGTATGAGGAGTTCATTGTCAGCCGTAGAGAAGGTACACCAGGAGAAAAATATCGCCAGCTGTATCTAGACAGCAGTTGTTTATTGTGAAACCTATTAAAACCTAGTTGCAGTGTGGTCATTAATCATGGATGATATGCTCCACTATTTATATTCACTGTACTGTCTCATACGAGTGAACTCCCTCTCAACCTGGCAATATTCCTCGACTATTTAACTCATGTCCCAAATGGGAGTCAATGACCAATCACGTTTCAATTAATTTTGTTTTACACCAATCACAATCGTGTTTCACCTTGATAATTATCGAATTTTGATTACCAAAATAAAGAAAGCTCCTCATTTTTAATATTATCAACAGGTCAGAGCATTATTTTGCAGTGACTGACTCTAACAAATGCATTGAAATACCGGATAGTGAAATAATTGGAGATTCAATAAAAAAAAAAAGAATATAGCAAATACTGAACAGATTCCGTCGACCTAGACATTTGATAATTGTGTGTTCAATAATTGTGTTTTTAAATATTGATTTTTACTGAGTTGTTTTCGAAAAAATTAATTAGTAACCTATAACGTTGGCTGTAATATACAGTTTGATATGTTTCATTTCTTCTTTGCTAAGGTATATTCTTATAATATTGCTATCTTATTTGGGAATAAATATTATGATCAAGTTGCAGTGATAAATAAATGAAACATAACCAAACATTCCTCATCTGTTTTCAAACATCGACTTTTATATTATATATATATAAATATTTTTAAAATGTTTAAATAAAGATTTGTGAGTAAACAGCTTAATTTTATTCATTAAACAGTCCTAACAAATGCCACTCTTGATTTCCAAATCCTCTAGATAAATTGGAAATCACCTGTTGCATTAGTTATGATAAATTTAGAATCCAGTTTTGTGACAAAACTGCGAAGCCCATTTATAATATTGTTATATATTTATAAATAAAAATACATGAAAGTCAGCTTCTCGTTTTTTCCAAATGTATATCAGTAGGCCTACCGTGGATCAAAAACTCAAAAGTATTAGCATTTTAAAAATGTTTTGCTGATTCTTTCTAAGCAAACCACGTTTTTAACTATTTTATATGATTTTTTCAGAAGTTGTAAAAATAAGAGTTTAAGATGACTTCTTCATAGAGATATTTTCTTGATTTTGTAGAAAGGAGTGTGGCTTAAATCAAGAAGAGAGGTAAATCCATATGTTACGTGTCGTAGATTCACATTACTTAAAAATCTTCTTCTTCTTCTTCTTCTTCTTCCTTTCATGTGATAGACATAGTGGTCTGTTACGTTCTCAATCTAACGTTTGAAGGGTCTGTCCAAAGATCTCTTGCCTGGTGGCTGGAAACTTAGGATTTGAAGTGATATTCTTGTTCTGATCATTCTTCTTACGTGAGATTTCCAATTGTTTATGTACTTTTGTACATATTACATGACTGATTCTGTTTGTAATTCTCCGAGAATCTCAGAATTCCATTTATGGTCTGTTCTTGAGTAACCCGTCCCGCGCCGTAGCCGAGTGGTTAAGGCAGGAAGCCTTGGCGCAGAGCTACGGGACTTGCGCTGGTTCGAGTCTCCATGGGGGAAGAAATTTTCTCATGGTATTTCGGCCAGTATGGGACCGGTGCCCACCCAGCATCGTGATGCATTTGGGTAGCTACAATAAGTAGCGGCTCCAGGTTGAGAAAACCAGCTGTAACGGTTGGGGGACTCGACATGCTGACCACATGTCACCCCTACACTGGCTGATTATCATCTACCTCTGTGATTGACACATGTGGATGTGAGGCCAGCAGCCGGCTGGTAGGCTAAGGACCTTGTAGGTCTGTCGCGCCAGGAGTTTTCTTTTTCTTGAGTAACCCGCAGTACGTCTCATAAATTTCATTTCTGCCGCAGTTAGTCTTTGTTCATCTATCTACACTGCGAATTATCCAGGCCGTAACATAATATGGGTCTGGCCAGTGTTTTATAAATTCTAGTTCGTGTGTGTTGCTGTACTGTGTTTGACTTGAAAATATTATTTATAATTCCTTTTACTCTGTTGAATTTTATAATTTTTCGACTAAAATCTTTTTCCTCTTCGTATGTAACTTGGTATCCGAGGTAGTTAAATGTGACTGAAAACCTCAAGCCAGAAATAAGAGGGATAAAAGAAATGTCACACGGTCTAAATTTGAATTGTGGCGCTAACGACCTGAGTTTTTAAAGAGTGTCGTTAAATGAACCCATAATAGAAACAATGTTTGAACAACTGGCCTCTCATTATTTTGTTATAATTCTACTGATGGAATGTACGTGCACTGAGTGATGTTACGTTTGTCATAGTTACGGAATAAAGTGGAATGGATATTACCGACAATCAAGTTATTTGTATCACTTAATTGCCTTGTTGTTTTACGAGAATTGCAGTGAAAATAAGTTTAGAAAACATTCTAGTGAATTCATTAACTTGATTTATACATTATAATTCAGTTCACAGAAACTCTCATAATAAATTATATTTTCGAGGAAATGTATTAAACAAACGCTAATTAATCACGGTTGTTTTCCTTGCATTCTTTGACTAACTTATATAGAGAGAATGTAGACAATGGAGAAGAAGAGAGAGATTCTAATTTAATATATTTAACAAGACGCCCATTTCTTCAAATTTTATCTGCTTGTACTATGTTTTAAAATATTTATAGTGTACTTAGCCGGAGTGCGCTACTACGCTTAAATAAATTAAATGTGTTTTTATGTAGAGCCTAAGGATTTAATTAAATAGTCGCGGTATTTTGACCGCACATTATCATCAGTTGAATAAGTAAAAAAGAGAAATAATTATAAATGTATATCGTAATTACTCCGTATTTTAGATACCCATGCTGATTACCTGCCGTTGCCCGGGAATCTATTTATCCCGATCATCTTGGCATCAGCGAGCTGAAAGACAAATATGATTATTGTGAGTTAACCGTAAAAGATAGACATATGGAATTTTTTGGAGGTTTTTGTTTTTAGATTTTCAATTTTGTATACATTAATTTGGTGTAAGTCTTATTTGTTATGGTTAAGGCAGCGTAAGCAATTTAAGTGTCCAAAAAGCTACTTTTTAGTTCACCGATGTACATTTTTCTTTTAGCTCCGTCTCGATAGTATGTATGGTATTATGTTATACACGTTATTTGTCCCAGAAAATATCTAAATGATGATAATAAAAACCGCATTCAAATCGGACAAGTACGGAAGTTTTTGAGTCCATGAGAGACAGACAAAACAGATAGACTCATACTCATTTTTATATATAAAGATATATCATTCACCCTTAAATTTCGGGATAATATCGCTGCCTCGTAACGCAGCGTGCCGGTATTCTATCCGCGGTCAGGATAAATTTCCTGGGGATTGTTTTTTTTTCCGGGATTTCTCCTTACCTGTAAGACAAATGTCAAGAAACCGTGAGGCCCAAACGATCCCCAAACACAATACGACCATCATAATAGTTATCAATCATATTTGCCATCTTTAGCATTAATGTGTGTAAATGGTGTGATTCGTCTTATGGTTGTGTTGTCTCGGAGGAGGCCCTGACATTGAGCCTATCTCTCATTCGGAGAGACCCTGCATTTCCTTTTATGGTCAAGAAATGTGTATGTGTGGTCCCGACAGACCGTATCACTGTAAGGCCTAGGTGGTGTGTAGCACGTAATAGTATCTACAAGGCAAGAGGTTAAACTGCGTCAATGTAATGGAAACGGAAAAGTGTAAGAAGTAGATGAAATAGATGTTCGTCTTCTGGAAAAGCCATGACATCATTTAACTATCAGATTCATTGATGAATTCTTATCTAACGAAGCACTGTTCTGTAATGTTAACAGTATACCTTATCCGCTCTTAGAGTGTTCCTAACATAAACAAACGAGAATTGTATCCTTCCGCCATTCACGCTACAATTACTGTCACAATGACAAGTGCACGTGCGAAGTATATATGTAAGACCTGTCAAGCCTGAACAGAGGAAAATAATTACAAGAAATCTGGTGAGATTTTTAACTGGACTTGTAAAATAAACTTAAAGTAACTGTTTTTTCACTACTAACTAGTCAAAGGTTTGCCATACTTGTG